>CM033631.1:25467272-25686127 GCA_019453435.1 Rhinogobius similis
TATAACATGCAGTGTTTTACATGGAATTTTCTATCAAAAGTAGTATCGTATTTCCTGAAGCTAGTGCAGAGCTTGTCAGTACAGTTTACAAATGAACCGGTTTTTCCACTTGGCTGTCAGTAAGACCCGCTGAGTATTTTATTTTTTCTGTCAGATCAAACATACCACTGTCAGTATCTTTCCTCTTATTTATAATGAGCTTCACAGTGTACTTACCCATTATTACAATATACACTTTCCATCTAAGAAACTTGCCGTGCAGTCCTAAATACTATTCTGTGACTTTAAATCTACTTCTCTTTTACATGGTTGGAAGTTTCATTTTGCATCTCCTTGAATCTAAATTACATTCCTCCATTCCTCCAAGAAATTGTGTTTCTGAGATGTGTTTGAGAAAACTAAACTATATTTTTTTCTTTTCAGACTTTCCATATACCAGGACATCATTATCCAAGATACTCAGCAATCCAATGTTGAACTCAACCAAGACTGGCCTTCATCTTCCCATCACCAGGTGGGTATTCTTTTCACAGTTTGCAAAATGTTAATACACTGCCTGTCCAAAAAAAAAAAAGTAACCACCTGGATTCAACTAAATGAGTCTCCTATTCAACAATTGCTGCAGGTGATCTTTCTGCAAAGATCAGCTGTAACACGGTACTTAAACGCAACTGATGCAGTGAGTAGCTTCTCATTTGTGTAACAACCATGTGAAAAGACAAATCCTGTGTAGTTTGCCTTATTGTTATTTTCTTACAGTTGGAGCAAGACCTCCAAACCTTCTAGCGTTTCACAAATTCAACATGTATAATTGACTGAATTTTGTTATAGATAATAATGTTTTTGCCCTATAATAAAAATTGTAAGAGCTATATACTTTTCCACACGGACAAGACATGAAAGCACCATTGTGAGGTCAAACTACAAAAAAATTGAAAGGAATTTATCAATGACAAAGATCCTGGGCAAACGAGCACTGTTTTTATCAAGGCATTCTTTTTATTTGCTGGTTCATTTTTCGACCATCATCTGATCTTTTTTCTGCTGTAACTAAATGATTTATGAACTGCAATTTACCGATTATATGTCAAGATTGTTGCAAACTTGCTTTAATTATTCTACTCTCAGAAGATGGTGGCTACATTTGTCCTAATATCTGTTGCTATGTCCACACTAGTCTTCTGTTCCTTCTGTCTTTGCGTCTGTTGGCACAAATCAGAATCAGAATCAGAATCAGAAATTGTTTATTGCCATTGTCAGTGAAATTCACAAACGTGGGAACTTGCTTCGGCGTAGGTGCAACATAAAGCAAAGGATAAAATATAAAAAATATATAAAAAGGCATGCATAAAATTAAGAATAAAATAGACTAAGATAGACTATATACAGAATGTACAGTTGGCAGATAGTGCAATGTGCAAATGAGTAGTGCAAATATTCTCTAAAGGCTTTCCCTCAGAACTGCTCTGCCTCAGCTCTGACACAATGCGTTGTGACATATTGTGACATAATGGAAGGTGTAGCGTAATGTGACTCAATATCTTCTGTCACGCGCTCCAATTATTTTCTTGCACACATGCTTCACTTCACATTGTTCCAGTTTTCCTTGCATGGATTACAAGTTTATGGGCTGGAACAACTTGAAGCTACAAGGAAAATATTTTCACCTGTACAGCAAATATCATCAATGAGATGCAAATGTACACATTCTTCTGTTTATTCTCCTATTGATTTTAGTGACTTTATTCTCAATACATTGTCATAAAGACTCACGCACATAATAATTCATTTAAATTAACTATTATATTATATATTAAGTTCAGTTGACAATTTTTTTCAGGATATAGCTACAACATTTCTCCGAAACCACACCATGTTTGTTTTGAGACGAGTCAAGCATTGCATTTGTGTTAATATTTTAAACTTTGAACCTGTCCAGTCTTTTTTATCTAAAGCGGGTGTTTCAGGGGTCTGTTGACGAGTTCGATGATGTTGTTTACTGAATGATCTTTGCTTCTCCACTGAACCTCGAGTCACAGGTGACATTCAGCTCACTGTTTAGACTGAGTCCGTCTGATGCTTTAATATTATAGTCCATTGAGACCTGAAACAAAAGTCTCTCCTTTTCTCTTCTGAATCTCCACCAATTTTTTTTATTTAAATTTTTTTCACTTTCTTCAGCAGTGTCACAGCGCCACACTCAGGCTCACTGTGGTCCACACATTTACTGAAGTGACAGGTCCTCTGCTCAGTGGTAGTGTAGTGCTTTGAGGCGTGGCACATTTGTGGCTGTTAACACCTCAGCGTTGTGAGTTCGTCTCCCAGCCACTACCGTTTGTCAAATGTTTCTACCTTCTTTCTTTCCATGTCATTCTACAGCTGTACCGTCCAATAAAGCCTTCTGGCCAGAAAAAAGGACAGATCCTTGTATTCACAAATCAAACCATTTCCTGAAATCTTCCCCAAAGCAACAAAGAATGCTGTAAATAGAAACTATGACAAAACAAAGAAAGAAAATAAACAAGTTTCTCGGTCTTAGTTAGATGTTAGAAATGAAAGCCATCTCCTTAACCTTTATCTCTGAAGCAGCTCAAGATAAGCAGTCACATATGTGCATTATTTCATTAATGAATTCTATACTACAAAACTAATTAACATTTATCTAAACTCTGATAAGCAAATGTTCATAATTCAAAACAAATAACAAATTAAATATACCACAAGGCAGTATTTTATACACGTAGGCCATATCATTTGTGATGCTGAACTTTCCCCAACCCCCAAATAAATATTGCACACATGAATTTTGGTATTGAGCCTGATGTGAACGTACAAGCACATGGCAGCCACACAAAAATATACTGACCTACATAAGATGCATAAGGGCAGAAGGAGAAAGGCGGGGCAGCACTCCCTCCAAGTTAGTGCTGTAAATGATGACTTATTTAATCATATTACATACGCATTGGTTTCCAGACAAGTGGTTTGTCCGTTTGTACTGTTTTTACCAATGAGTGCCAAAGAAGTGTGCACTTTAGGATTAAAAAAATACTCCTGCAAGCCTCTCCTGTCAGACTAACTAATTTGGGCAAAAGATAGATAGAGGTAGAGGGGTGTCGTTGAAGGTTTCAAAACACCAGTTTTTGTTTCTATATTTGATTGTGAATGTGAATACAAATGGTTGAATGCATGACTGCACAAAGACCTCTTCAAAGGCAGGATTTAAACAAAACAACCTACCAATTGTAAATGTGTATTTTGGGGCTGTAATCTTGATGCTTTTAGGCTCCTCTTTAAATCTGTGAATAAAATGACAGACTTGCTCTTCGCCTGGGGAATTTGGATAAGTCAAATGAGCCATGTATTCATCTAAATAATCCCCTGACAATTGGTCCATCCAGAGAGAGAAGCCAGTTGCACCAGTGAGGATCTATACACTCTCATTCATACCACCACAAAGAGCCACGACTAAGAAACTCCAACCCTAAGGGCGACATCTTCATTTGTTACGCACAGTTTCCGACAGTGATATCATGAATGTTTCACTCTGTGCATCCCAGTGACCGGTGTTAACACCGGAAATGATGGCTCTTCTCCCACAGGCCTGAATATTTGTACTGGCAACATAGAAATTAGGAAAATAAATATTTTTACTAGTTAAAAAAAAACTAGTTGACTGTAAATTTGCTTTTCTAAACAACAGTGGTCGGAGATGACTGACTAAAGGCTTTCTGCCCAGAGAAAACCCTTGTTGCTCATAAAACTGTAATCAGCCGCCAAACACCACAACACTGCGACACATCTGGCACTCATCCCAGAGATTTACAGTCCGAGGATGCTGCAGAACAGAGGAAGAGAACTGCTGCTGTTGGACAATATCAGAGTAGTGTGCTTTGATGGAATTGACATGCGGCCTTTTGATATACCCATCTGTGAGGCTTTTCGCGAGGCTTCTCTCTCCCAGTCGATATCTCAAACTCTGACAGCCTCCACTTTAATCTGTATTTAAGTCGATACATTGGATTACTTTTTTCAGATTTTGCCAAGAGGGGTCAGGAAATCACCAGCAAATCAAGTTTTCTGTCCGTTGCCTAGCGCTGTTTTAGATTGTCTCTAAGATCTTTCTTTGTCTTACCCCTCAGACTTTAAGTATCAGTAGCAAGTGATTTAAGACGCGAAGCCGGCTTTTCAAAGTCTTAAATGTAAAAGTGCCAAGTGTACTCACTGTTTTGACCTTTAGTTCACCATTGAAGCTAAATTTAACTTCGACTCTGTGTTGTATTCTATTCAACTATGTATTTTATTTATGTATTATTATTTTCTAATTCTTTGTATGACCAGATCAAATCCCACATGGGTAAAAGGAATGGCTTGTATTATTTGGACCAACTGATCAAGTCATTCAAATTGAACGTTGATGTTTAAAGTGTAAACGTTTGAGATTATTAATGCTATGTTATTCTATAGGCTATTCCAGTGTTTGTAAAAACATTACATTACAGTGTGTAAAAGTATTTAGCCTGGTTTATTGATGTAGAAATTAGCACAGAATGTTATTTTAAACTAATCACACCAAAAATATAGTGGGCAACAAAAGTTTGACAATTACATTTTTATTTTTAAAAGCACCACAAATCCTGCATACATTAATGACCTTTTAAAAATGGAACTGAAAGCTAGATTCTATTACTTTTTCTAAATAATGAACAAATAAAACAACAACAGTTTATCTGTTTTATTTTTGTTTTGCTGCCTTATTAAAATGAATGTAATTAGGGCTGCAGCTATCGATTATTTTAGTAATCGATTAATCTATCGATTATTTAGTTCGATTAATCGAGTAATCGGATAAGACGTACTTTATAGCTTTATTGGCCATTTCTTGAAAATAACATTCAAAATTTGTGCTTGCAATCACATTTATTAATAATTGCTCAACAGTCAACATTGTTCTTCAGATAAGGATTCACAATGCACTTCACATAAGAATTTAAAGTACAAAAAATAAAATGCTTGAGGTTTTACCATAAATTGGGGTACTAAATAAAATTACACTGACCAGTTGTCAAATGATAAAATATATTTAAATAATAAATAAACATAAATAATAAAGCATAGCAGTATAGTGTACTGACCTCTGCAGTTAAATATTTCCTCAAATGTCAAAAAGAAAACTAAGCTCAAAAATAAATGTTATGGCTACAAGCAACAGCTGACTTTGAACTTGAAAGTGCATTTTGTGATGTGCGTAAACATTTATGCAAACAAACAATGCTAAGAACAATGAAATTAAACTTTTCTGTCTTAATACAATCATCATGATAACTTAAGTGAGCAAGTCACTGTTGCTGTGCAGAAATGTAAGCATTTTGTAAAGTAGGTCTTGGATGGCAGTTCAAATCGAGGACTAAACTTTGAAATCATTTCTTTGAAGCCCTTGCCTTCAACCATTGATAGTGGACGCATGTCAGTCACAAGCATGTTCAGAATGACATCAGTGAACTCTGCTGCTTGCTGTGTTGAACATGGTGAGGCCATTCTCAGGAATGTGTCCATTCGGGGCTGAGATGTGCTGAAATGGACAAATAAATGTTTATTATAATTTATATTATAATAATATTGCCAGATTATATGCCTAAACATTACATATTTGCTCTGACTTGAACTTAAAAAATATTTCTTTTAAGTACTGAACAAAAAAAAGGGAAATGAATCAGCAGGGCACATTCACATATTCATCAATACATTATGATCTTGTAATCTATTTTACACATGCATGATCCATTCGCTGTGTATGACACACAGACTTTAAAGATTCGGACTGTTGACATGAACAAGTTGTTCCCAAACTGCAGTGCAGACACAGATAACTAGCCATTTATCTGGCAAATTACAACAAAAACCGCACGTTTTTTAGTTATGTAAAATAGGGTTAACGCAAAGCTAACTCGCCTCGTGTTGCCTTTGGCGCTTGATGTCAAATAAGCAGGGTGTTTTCTGTTCAAATGCTGGATCATGGATGTTGTGCTACTGTGAAATGCAAGGTCCGTTTGGCAGTGCAAACACTGCACCGTATTGTCTGCTTTTTTAATGTAAAATGGTCCCATACTTTTGACAACTTATGTCTTTTTCTTTGCCCCCCTTGTTCCGTTTCTCCGTCGTTGCCTGCACTTTCTTTCCTCGAGCCGTCTTTCGACATTTTCGCCACACAGAACTCCGCAGCCGCTCAAACCATAGAACTATAATAAAACCTGGAAGATGAATCCAAGATGGCCGTCCTGTTTATCCCTATGGAGAGTGCTCATTGGCGCATGACCCCAAAAAAGTTTCTTACTTCCGCATTTACTTCCTGATACGAAGGCTGACATCTTTGTTTTACATCCTGATACGAAGGCTGACATCTTTGTTTTACTTCCTGATACGATGGCTGCCATCTTTGTTTTACTTCCTGAAACGATGGCTGCCATCTTTGTTTTAGGGCGCCACGTGACGACAATCCCCCACTTCATATAAAAACGGTAATTTCGGTGATTTTAGAAACGGTAAAAAAGAACATTTCCTTCTATTTTATTTAAATACAGATAATAATTCAGTACTGTCTGCAATTATAATGTGCAATTTTAGAAAAAGGCTGGTTCCAAGAGGCTGCAGTACCTCGTACGGCCACAAATCAATCTGGGACCACAGTCAGAGGGGGCGTACCTTATCCAGTTCTTTTAATACATCCATGGCTCAAACATGCCGCTGTCCGCTCTGCTGAAGTGAGGTGCAGCGGCCGTGCGGAAACGTGCTCCGCTCATAGAAAGTTCCGCGGTCGAACACATTATGTTCAAGTCGCGCGTAGTAAGACGAAAATAAAACGAATCATCGAGGCAGAATAAAAATAATCGATGCATTTTTGTAATCGAATTATTCGATTTTCTCGAGGAATCATTTCAGCCCTAAATGTAATACAACATTTATATTAGTACCAAGCTGTGTGCAACCATTCTAAACACGCCAATGCAGGGAATGTCATTGCATTTTATATTAATGTTTACAATAAAAAAAACTTTTATGATTACTGCTGTAAGGGAGAACATGATGTTCATTTATGTTAAACCTTAGCCTTCAATGATGGCGCTCCAGCATACTGTCTGTTGAACCACATTCTGCTGTAGTTATTTGACCTTAGCCTTTGTGTTCTTGTCTTATGTCTTTTGGGAACAGACTCTGTGATGCTCAGCCTAGTTTATTAAAACCAAATCCACCCCAGAGGTTTCTGCGCTGTATTTCCAACACTTCATCTTTATATTGTGTGTATGCGTTTGTAATCTGGGCCACAGTGCATTGTATGCTGCTGGGTAAATCAAAGCTCAGCAGGGTCTCACCTCTGTGCTTGTATACCCACACACCGATATTATCGCACAGCCTGTGTGTACTTGTGCATGTGCTGATGATGGCGAGAGCACTTCCTTTTTTATTGTGTTTATTTGTGAATCCCATCCTGAGTCGGCTCTCAAGCGCCTCATCATTTCATCAGTGGCTTTCTTCTTGTGAGGAGACATGATTAGGTTTGCTTCAACACCACAAAAAACACAAAAGATTAAAATATGAAGGATTAATGAAGCTGTTGACTAAAGCTGCTCTGAGAACTCTTTGGTCATCAGCCGTTACATACTACGGCTCATTTACAAAATGCATACGTTGAGTCACTCCATAGGTCTGTATAATCTGATGTGAGGCCCTGATAATTCTCTTCGAGTGTGAGACAAGCAAGGCCTTGTTTGTGCTGGAGAAAGCCTCAGCAAAACCCCGTAAGGCAGTGTGTACTCTCTCTCCCTCTAAATGCTGCATGATTGATTTAAATGGTAAGATTGCAACAGACAGCTGACCGCCACATGAACTCTTCGTCAGGTTAGGGTCAGGGGGGCATTCTACAGTGGTGGAACATTTGCGTTATGACCTAATTTAACAGTAAGCTTTCCTCATGGGCATTTAGTGGTTGTCAAAGTGTTTTGGTATAGATCTTATATGGCTGGATGGATAGGCTTATCTTTTGGCTGTTAAATATCTCTTTGTATGTTTATCTTTGTCTGTGTTTTAAGAAATGCAGTAGTAATGTGCCCTCGTGATCGTCAGGCTGACTGTGGCCATAGGGCTTCTGTATGTCTCAATGCAATTAAACAAATTGCTCAAAACTTGTAAAACTAAAAAGAAAACTAAATGAAATGTGATGCATGTGTTTAAAATAATTTTGTCTACAAGCCTTTGGAAGAAATTTCAGCATGATTTTACAATTCCATGGAGGGTCACTGACATAAATACATCAGTTTATATATATGCATATTGTCTATGGGGCTGATCATCTGAAGATTTAGGGATTAGCTGCTCATCAGTGTTTTGCACTGAATTAATGAGTGTACTGCTATGAATACCTAATGAGACAGAGAGCAGCCGTACTTCCAAAGCAGTGATAACAATGATATTGATGACAGTTCGCAGACATGATGTGATTTCTACTCTTAACTGGCACCTGTACTCTGTGCACTGTGTCGTCTGATTCTTCATCAAACAGTGAGTGACAGTAATTCTAGTGTTTAGACGGGCCACACTAGCCACACAGCGCTATTCACAGAGAAAGAATAAGCTCCATCAGAATTACAGATATAGTACATTTCAGAGAACAATAGTGGCATAATTTACATTCTTTTTGTTTGCTAAGCATTATCATATTATCTGCAGATAGATAATAGCACTACATTTAAGTGACTCAGTTGGCTCATAGCATGAATGTTACAAACATGTGCCAGCTATATGCATGGTAAAGTGCAGGCAATCGCTCCCGTGTTTACACAGTATACCACACAACTGGGTGGAGCAGCTGAGCCGAAAGACAGTTTTTTCTGTTTTGGATTAGATTTTCAAACTTTCATATAGTTGCTATGCAACCACAAGCAGATGGCTCCATCTAATCCACAGATTTTCACAGCCAGCTCCCTTTATGTGCTTCACTCCTCCTTTTCCTCCACTGGCTGACACAGCTGTGTTGGTCCTCGACGTCATCTTGACCTATTGCCCTTGTGAACTGTGACTGTGCGCTTACAGGCTCATCAGCACAGTTCAATACGTGGGAATGTGAAACAATTAAGTGACACAACACTGGTAGTTAAGTAGGCATGTATACATTAAACCAACAGCATTAATGAAAAGAGTGCATGTAAATAATCAGTCAATAAAAGGGTAGCCCACTAAGCAAGCAAAGCTGATCAAGAAGCATGTCTTTATCATTACTGGGAAATGTTTCACATAGTTGATTACAGAATGACTTGCTGAATCCTCTGTCCTCTGGTGGTCCATGCTTGTCCCATGGTCTCTCTCTCTGCTTGTGAGTGTGACCTAGGAGCTTCAGTGCGACAGGCAGAGCTCTGTTTGTGTTTGCTAGAGGGGAACATAATGCAAAGAATGCTGGCCCTGTTTATTCTGGAGTGCAGTATACACCCATACATCCACTTGTGAATCAAAGCACCAGCTCTTATGAGCCCTTAATAGCGTTCTTTGTCTTGTTATTATGTCTTGTACATGTGCAGTCAGGCTTGCACATGTGAGTGACTCCACACACATGTACCATGTCCTCTGATGACCTGCTTTCTGAACACTCTCCTGTCATATAGGCGCTGGTCATATAGTCTGTGTGAAGCATGCTGCCGTCATGGTCTCGCCTCTCTCTCACCAAGTAAATATTGACACAAGTTCGTTCATTTTACAGATGTTCAGGGACAGGACATTACAGTAAGAGGCAGCTCCATATTATACTCAAGTATTCAATACATATCTGAACATTTTCTAGGTCATATTGAACTATTGTATCTGTTACCACTGGGATACAGTGTAATGATAAGAAGGTCTCCAGAGCAAATGTCAACAGTAGAAAAGACCAGACACAAAGCAGTGTAACAACTGAAGAGATTGTGTGTCATTTAGTATTATCGCGTTCTCGTACTAAAGAAAATGGCAATTTGGGACAGTTGAAGAACATTTAGTTTGGTTTTGTTTTTCATCCCAAATGCAATATGCACAATGAAAGATAAGTATATAAGTATACATTGGTTTCAGCCAGATATTGAAAAAATCCCCTAGATTTAGCATGTTCCTAAGCTTCCACAATGTCTGTGTGCAACTGTGTCTTTGCTTTTTTTTGCTTTGCTAATTTCATTTTATTTTATTTGTTATTTCGTATGGAAATGTATTAAAGAGTGGACAGAAAAAGATAAAGTAATGGTACACAAAGGACAGAGGGAGGGAGAGAAGAGCAAGGCTTATTTAACCCTGACCCCATTTTATCACAATAAAAGACTCAACAGTCATTGTAAGTAATGTTTTCAACTTATAAAATGTGCCAAATTATTTCTACAAAAGTGAAAAGAGAATTTGTGAACTTTTCTACAACTTAACCTCAGTTGCAATCAATTATCGGCCACAATAGCAAGACAAATATTGTATGTTGATAATGGAAAACTAAAACAAAAATCCATATTGCCCATCACACTGAACATATGCCGCCTTTATCAGATCGTGGCACTTCCACCACCCACCGGTACTTTGACATTAATGGAAAATGAAGTCAGTGACTACAGTGTGCAGCCGGACTTCTCGTGGTGTTTGCTGTGGTTGGAGGCACATTTAAATGCATTTCCTCATCAACTCTTCAGTTTTTTTTAGGAAATCATTGAAAATATTTTAGTATTGAAAGTAGAGTTGTGATACATATGTTGAAAAATGTATTGTTGTTTTGCTGTTTCATTAATATATAAACAATTCCCTTCTCACCCTCCGCGGGTGTTCTCATCCATCTCTGAGCTCGGGTTACTTATATATGGTAACAACAGCGTAAAACATAACATGCATCAGTGAATACCTTATCTGATCCAGTACATCTCTTTTCAACAATATTATTTTCGATCACCCAATGCCATATAGGTGGACTAATATCACATAAAGCACAACAGAGATCATATAAACTTTACGGTAACTCTCAATTTACCTTACCAATCTACCTAATCTTTAATTATTTTCAAGACCATTGTAATCTTTGTTTCGCCAAACTTGAAAAACCATCAGAACCAGAACACGACTGGGCAGGAATATTAAGACCTTTTATCAGCACAATATTGAATACTATTAATCTTCTTGACAATATACCCTATGCACATGCTCGTTTTAATTTTTTTTAAAGGTGTCTTAATCATGGGATTTTCTTGGGCTTCATCAATTTTCCTGTCAAAAGTGAGAACATCTTAAGCTTGACAAGTCTTTTCTTAATGTCATGCGCTGAGCCAGTTTTTCTCTTGGGGCATTCGTCATGAAACATCTTTCAGTAGAAGTAAGTTTTCACATGTGGAAATGTAATGTAATGAAATATTTGAAACTTTGAAATACAGGCCATTAAAGAATAAGCCTTGTGAGTAGATTAACTGTGCAGCATGTTCTGTTACTAATAGAGACACTGCATTTCAACTCTTTGGCTAACAAGCATATAACCCCAATTTCACTAGCCCTCGTCTGACTAAATTAAAACATGCAAATGCATATGGAGGGCAAAGCTTCAAAGTTGTCTTAATAACATAGCATCAGCGTGCATGCTTTTATCTTGATTTTTAGACTTTACACTTCCCTATTGCCTCTCCATAGAAAAAGAGCAGATTTTTCAAAATTTGACTTCTCATAAAAACAAAGGTCTAGCTGAACAACATAATACAGTTTATGTGTCGTGTACAGCTGTGTGCTGGGAGCTTGATTAGGTTCGCCTGGGGTGATACATCTGTAAATGTAATTTTTAAAAAGCTAACGTTTTATGAGATTGGCCATTGAGGTCATGCAGTGGATTCAAATGTCAGTGCTTGTGCATTTTTCTTCACAAGTTTATATTTTTTATTTATTGGCCCTTTTTTTTTATTTTTTTTAAACCAAGATAGTTCTGCGTGAAAAAAAAATGAAAAATGTACTTTGCACTCATCTTGTAGAAAGATTTTAACAAAAGTAAAAATTATTATTGTGCTGTCGGTGTGGCTAGGACAGTCAACAATAGTAAATCACAATAAAAAAGGAGGACAATAATTTTGCACAATCGTGATAATGTTCTTTTCCAGATTGTTGTTGTTTTTCACTTATAACAAAGTACAATTCTAGGTATTTAAACACAGACCTAATTCATTATTAGAAAGTACTAATATCTTTTTAAACTTAAGTACATGTTGCATATTGTAAGTTTTATAGTACATTTCCATAACATGTTTAAATGGGTAGCAATTTAATATTGTTGTGATATTATTTGTTATCTAAGTTAATCGATTAATTGCAATTAACTGATAATTGAAATACCATCAACTAATTTTGTAAACAAATAATTGCCTATTCATATTTTCTGGCCTTTCACCTCCTAAACAACCAATCGATTAACTGAATGAATAAATGCTAGATTAATGGATTAGTATTATCATTTATTGCAATTATTTTTATGAGACTGCCAATTAAATTAGTCAGAGCTTGAACCACTGACCTTTTAGGGGCAAAAGGCTCGATCAAATGCAGTCCTCTAATAAATAAAGGTTTTCTGTAGTGGATTGATTGTTAATCTGACTGTGCAGATTTCTTTACATTGTGGCGTTTTCCTGCTAAATGACTGACTAACAGCTTGCAGTGTGTTTGTCAGTGCAGCCGGTGTGGGTTGGAAGGCATATTTCTTATTACAGAATGGTACAAATTGTTCCAAATGAATTTTGCCTCTGGTCCGTGCTTCTTCTGTGTCTCTCCATGAGATTAATCTTGATGTCTTATTCATTTGGCGTTTCCTGGCCTTGTTAATTAGCCTTCCCAGAGAGCTTGTGTTTGTGTCGGAGGAAGGATGTGCTTTTTGTTATTGTATCTTGGGAACATAGTGCAGGAGAGGTATGGAGCTTATAGTGCACAGCTTTTGAGCCGTGTTTTTGCGTGTGTAGGTGGGAGTGTACTTCTGGTGCATGTAATTGAATGTGAAAGTGAAGTAGCGTATTTATCTGCTGAAAGTTTTCACGAGTTAAGTGTCAATAAGTGCTGTGGCAACTTTTAGAGCACTGTCGAAAAACTAAGTTGCGTATAGTGAATTGTGATTTATGTAAATTATGTTGAAGGAAACGTTCCAAAGCAATATTGAAACTGTATACAAGCATAATAGTGGCAACAAGTTTGTATGTGCGCGTGTGTGTGTGTGTGTGTGTGTGTGTGTGTGTGTGTGTGTGTGTGTGTGTGTGTGTGTGTGTGTGTGTGTGTGTGTGTGTGTGTGTGTGTGTGTGTGTGTGTGTGTGTGTGTGTGTGTGTGTGTGTGTGTGTGTGTGTGTGTGTGTGTGTGTGTGTGAGAGACCCAGCCCAAGAGCAGCATGCACAGATGGAACTAGATTAACAGGGAATCTGTGTCTGTACATTGTGTTCATTCAAATGTGGGTTGCCAACAGCCGCCCTGCACTTTGCATACAGGACAAATACTGTATGTTGTGGGCCATAACATATGAGACTGTGGTTTTCTGTGTTTTTTCTGCTTTTGACATGACAGAATGTGTGTTTGTTGCCTCATTTCTAAACATGAGTCACTTTTAGTTTGTACAGCTAGTGGGTGGATTACCTCTTTGATATATGTGCTTTAGAATCAAAAGACAAAAGATGGACTGTTCAATCTGTACAGGGTCACTGCTAGATTATGAAAATTTTAAAAACATATATTTTTCTGTGTCTTACTGTTACCAAGACACGTACTGCTGCCCTGTTCTTGACTTGATTTCTGTGTGGCTAAGTCACCTACAGCTGTGCTGCTAAATCCATTTGTCTGTGCTTCTTTTGATCATGTCTTTACTTTGTTCGTGATCATTTGTAGTGGTTTGTTTTGGTACCATTGAGGAAACTGTGACACAAAGATAATTGTCATCTTCACATAATGTTTCAGCAGCAGGGCCTCTCAGGAGAGCTACAGTAAATTTTTACTTAAGTCACTCTATGTTCACTTTCTTCTGACACAAAATACAATATGAACATTTTAGAATGGCTTTGATAGTGGCAGAGGTAGCCATCCATTTTGTTCTGCAAGCTGATCTTTGCACAGTGTATACCTGCTTAGACAGTTATAGGGTTAAATGCATTTAGAAAACTATAATTGTTGCCTTTGGCCTAATGCAGTGTTTACAATGTGCATTATTATTTTGGTTTGGTTATTTTGGTTTGTTACTTGAGCTGTAGTTTTGCAAAACCTAAATTCCCATGTTCTTCTGCATTTTAGTAGTTGTTGCCAATAATAACGGGCTTGTAAGTTGGTGAGAACTAATGTGCCATACTAGATCGGCTTCAGCTCAAAACGATGCATCACATATATATATGTGTGTGTGTGTGTGTGTGTGTGTGTGTATATATATATATATATATAAATATATATATATATATATATATATATATATGGGAGCACAAATGCTCCCATTGTAATAACTAATTCTAGAGACATTTTGGTTACTACTTTTGTAATTATGGAAAAATGAATCCATATAGTATATATATATATTTCTATATATCGCTATTACTTTGGTCCAACTCTCACAACCATCCTAAACAATGTCAGTCCAATATACTTTAACACACCAAGCTGCTAAAACCAGTGGTGGATGAAGTACCCAGTTTTGTTACTCAAGTAACATATTACAGATTCAGCAGCAAAATACTCAAGTAAAAGTAAAAGTATCACATTTTAAAATCTAAAAGTAAAAGTAATAAAGTACTCCTTTAAAAATGTACTTTAAGAGTAAAAGTAAATCTTTTTGGTTTGGAGAACTATTAAAGCATCAAATTGTAATCTTGATTGATTTATTCTGTTGAGTTTTGGTCATTATTGACAACCTTCCAGTTTTTTTTTTCTCTACAGAGGCTTTTTGTTTGCTCAAAGGGAACTAGAAAAAAAAACAAAAAGATGCAAGATATCATCATAAATGTACTATAAAAATAACTTCCTCAGCCTTTTCAGCAGGTCTAAAACCTTAAGAAAATATACTTTTACTTTTCAGTCCAGTTCAAAAATGTAGTGGAGTAGAAAATACAGATACATGCTCTGAAATGTAGAAAAGTAAAAGTATCTACTTTAAAATGCACTTAAGTAAGATACAGATACCTAAAAAATATATTTAAGTACATTACTTTTACTTTTAGTACTTTGTTACTTTCAACTATAACTACAAAAGGAGAAGGCAACAATCATAACAGAACACATGGCACCGCAGCGGCGCAGCTCTAACTATGCACAGAGCCAGATCCACCACAGACACTCCAATACCAGAACACGCAACGTTGCAACCACAAACTAATTTTACACGTGATTTATCTGTAATGGGACTCCGTACATCTGCCAAAAACTGACTAAAAGAAATGTCTTACTGAAGTCTGAAGCAGAGTACATCCTCTTAACAGTGTGCTGTCCTGTTAGTTCTGTATCTAAAAAGTTAAATTTATTTAATTGTCCAATAGATTTCTCTTACTTAATTTAATTAACGTAATTTGTTGGATCACTACTTTGTACTTTTACCTGCGCAATATTGTTGTGAAGTAACTTTTCTCTTACCGTAAAATGCAGACTAAAAGCCGCTACTTTTTTCTCATGATTTCAACCCTGCGGCTTATACAGCGATGCGGCTAATTTATGTATTTTTCCGGGAACGGCCTCTAGGGTAGAGTTTAAATCGGGCCCAAAAATTCAAGCCCGACCCGACCCGAGCCCACGCACATACTGTCCGAACCTGACTCGGAGTCATTTGCTGCATGATGATGGAACTGGAGTTACGTAAACTGAGTTCTGTGCAGAGGCTTATAGGCAGAATAAGAGCGCCTGACAGGGTTTCAAGTGTTTAGTGTTCTACCTGCACCAACGTGACGTCTCCTGTACCAGACGTGCCTGTTCCTCCGCTGACGTTGGCCCACATGATCTCTCTCCCTCGCTCCTTTCTTCAAATTTTTGGGATGGTGTCCGTGGCTCTCTCCTCCGCTGCTCTTTCTCCTCCGCTGCTTTCTCTTTCTCTCTCCTCCACTTCGTGTAGCAGCCGCGCACTTTCATTAAGGCGTTGTAACCACGGAACTTATTTTGACCACTTTAGGAGGAAAACAATACAGCGCTGGCTGCACACCGCACTCCTTCGCCATGGAGCGCATGTTACAAAACACGTGTGCGCCTGGGCCCGAACCGGCACGGCCCGGCAATGTAAATGTCTCATGTTACAACGTGGACACCTGCGGCTTATAGTCAGGTGCGGCTTGTATGTGCACAAAGTTGTTTTTCTTTGTAAATATGGCTGGTGCGGCTATACTCGGGAGCGCTCAATAGTTCACATTTTACGGTAGTTGGGTAAAATCTTTGGCTAGCCTACCCACCTCCTGTTAAAGCATTTACTGCGATTAACCTGATTCTAACCCATGTTTTTTGTTTTGTCTCCTGCAGGTGCTTCTCCTAAAGACAAACCCCTCATACATGTAAACCGGCAGAGCTCACACCTTTTCTGATGGACACTGGACAACCACCAGCTTTTTCATTTAGGAGACACCCAAGCGAAGACAACACAAAGATTGATACAACAGCAGTACCTCACAATCAGCCTCTCACCTTTCTCAGATTCACCCAGAGCTCTCTACTCGACTTTCTACCTCCCAGAGAAAGAATAAAAAACACAATAGTGAATTTATTTTCTGCTATTGGATCTCTCAGTCTCTTACTTTATTGTGCAACATTCTATCCCTATACCTCAGGGAAAGTCTCCCACTGCCTACCTCTTCCACCGACAGCCAACCTACTGGTTGGCAACAAGTCCTCAACTCTGACCTCTCAGTGCTGGAAGCGTGACAGAACCACAATTGCCTCTCAAACTCACAACACCACAACTGTGACCACCACCTGCGACCTTCGACCTACCTGCCGGCTCTCCGATAAAAACATACATGAACCTCAAGAAACCATAGCTACCATCCACCGGCAGCTTTGCACGTAACCTCATACTCTGGTTGTAATAATAACAGTATTCCTGACAGGTTAGTACAATATACCTCAAAACACAGAAGGGAAACAGCAACTTTATCGGCGCATTACGTGCCTACACCTCAGCATCTGCCCATTTGCCTTAGAGGCAGAGGTATAGCAACAGTAGCCAAGGAGGCCTCCAGGAGTACAAGCTACAGCACTCAGGAGTTGAACCAGCCGGAAGCTTCACATCAGTCGCCCTGTAGCATTAATCAACACTTGTCCACACTCACTCTACTCAGGGGAAGACACAACTTCAACTCTTAACCCTCCGATGACCAGATCCATACCTTCAAAAGAAGAAGCCAGCATTTAGAGTGAGGAGAAGAATGCAATGGTGAGTTTTTTTCCCCTCATTTCCTCCTTCTGTTTATGGCCTGACATTTACTTCCTGCTGTAGAGCTCTTGCAGTAGAAACAGCCAGGCGGTATATAAAAGTAATATACTGTGGATAAAAATATTCTTTTCCTGTTATTACAGAAAGACCTATTCTGCGGTTTTAATAATTCCAGTGCTTTCTTTTCATTTCTTTACATCAATAACTGACATTTAAATGGCATTTCTGCCTTATTAGATGAAATGTAGTAGGTATGTAGTAGAACAAAGATTCAGAAGAGCTGGGAGAAGTGCTTTGAGGTAAAGGACGTACATTGAACTTGCACAATAACACATAATACTGTACATGCTGTGTAAACGAACATGTGATTAGTAGTCTATATTCCAGGCTGTTGAAGTTAATGCATATATAGTGTTCAGTTTTGAAGTTTTGAATATTTAACTCATGCGCAATACATAGCAAAAGTATTGTTATTATTATTATTATTATTATATTGCAATAATTATTATTTCAACCTGGACAGACTGATGCGATTAATTAATTATTTTTTAAAATACAGATTTGGCGCCTACCCCCCAGAAAAGAACGAGAATGTATTGAATGTGGGTAGTTGTGAATGTATGATAGGAGTCTATGCCCCCCGAGCCTTGACACTGGTGATGGTGAAAGATGAGAAGGTCTAGAGATGAGAAGAGGAGATGACTCTGGAGCAATGGGAGGAAGGACGGTTGCATGAGCTGAAAGTGAAGTGAGTCAGAGCAGTCCTTTTAAATCTGGCACCTACAACCCCATAGGCTGAGGAGGGCGAGCCAAGGAGGTTGGGCTTGCTGAGCGATGATTGGCCAGCAGAGCAGGGGTGGGCCATGACAGTTCAGTTGTTGCATGCGATTTTTTGTATTGTATTTTGTATTTCATGTATATATATATATATATATATATATATATATATATATATATATATATATATATATATATATATATATATATATATATATATATATATATATATATAATCTCACTTACGCTTGAGTTGAGTTGAATGATTGACGGGAGCGTGAGTGACATCTAGAGACAGAGGCAGGTGATGGCATAGTAGTCTTCCAGATTCAATCTCCACTGTATATTTTATTACAAATTATGGTTTCAAAAAATGAATTGACCATTTGTTACTTGTCAGCTATAAAAAATAATTGTAATTGTATTTTGGTAATCATTATCTGGACTATACAGACTCTAAAAGACATACAAAAAGTCCTTTTATAACAAAGACTGTGTCATTATTAAATCAAAATGCTGAAAAATAAAAAGATTTTCCTCTATAAAATATTCTCTACCTAGAAGTCTAGAAATCACCAGAATTGAACCTTGATTTGGCTAGAAATGTTTCAATGTACAATAGAAGAAATTGCTTTTAAAATCTATTTTTATCCACTTTTCTTTTTTTAAAAACAAGTATTAAAGGTATTTACTTTATTTTATATGTGTGCTATACCACTTTAAAGGTAAGACATTTTTGTGTCTGGTGACATGAATGGGAGCAATGTTACTGGTGCACAGGCAAAACTACTGCCCTTATAAAATATATAAAATGTTGATTTATTTGATAAAATAGTTCAAAATAATGCTTGATTTCAAATGGCTCTAGCAAAGACATATTTCATAGTATACACTCCAAATTAAATACAGTTATTGCCCCACTGGTTAACAATATGTGTGTGAAATTTCAGAGCTCTTAGCCCAAGTATATTGAAATGTTGCTAAAATTGTGTAATTGTGCACAAATTAACCTAAAAGTGCAGACTGTGTGTAAAGGTTTAAACAAATCAAACAAATTCTGAAGCTTTGAGGGAGCACTGTGATTATAGAGCTCTTTTATGTCAAATCATAACACTTTTGATGTTAATCAGCAGAAAAACTGTGCCAAAAATTGCTAAAGCCAATGAGCAAGTTAGCTTCAGAGTTAGCAGTCGCAATAATTCATAATAGCAAACAAGCAAAACGTATTTGTATAACACAAGTTGTACAAAGCGCAAGTCAGAGTGCTGTACAAACATGAAGACACTCATATTAAAAACACATGAAAAACAGTTCAAAAATAAAAACTTTAATAATTATATTAAAATCAGTTTAAAAAAAAAAAATACATATACAATTCTCTCCACCAGAACTGTCACCAAACAGAACTTAGTCTAGACTTGAAAACTGCCAGTGTTGGGGCCTGTCTGACAGCATCAGGAGTATCGTTCCAGATCCTGGCTGCATAAACCTGAAACGTTGATTCCCCATGTTTAGTTCTAAGTCTGGGCACCAGCAGGAGGCCTGTCCCTGAGGTCCTCAGAGTGCGAGATGGTTCATACGGCACTAACATGTCAGAGATGTACCCTGGTGTCTGGCCATATTGTGCAGCACTAGTAATTTCATGACAGGTTAATCAAATAATCAATTTCAATGCAAGTCAATAATGCCACTGTGAGTAAAACAGTACAGTTAAAGTGCTGTGTCTGAATGATTGACTTGGCCTGGTCATGTTGTCAGACACTTTATAAAGGCCTACATGAAAGTTTAATAAATAACTAATCAGTTATTAAAATAATTGTCAACGTATTTAGTAATCAGATAATCATTTGTACCATACTTATTCTCCAAATCATGCCATGTGATTAGAGAAGAGGTTATATGACTGAGTCAGAGCAGCAACTGTAGAAACGTGTCCAATTTGTGATTTTAATGAAAATTACATTTTTTTTTGTATAGACGCTCTCAAGCGGTGTCTTTTTAGCTTCATCTTGGTCAGATTTGGTAAAAATCTTATATTCAGGGACCTTTCACAAACTAAGCAACTAATTTATTAATTTAATGAAATAATTGATGGATTAATCGATTACCAGAATAACCAGCCCAAGACACATTGCTAATACCAGTAGCTAGTTTATTACAGACAGTTCTTGACCGTTAACTCATTACAGCAGGTACATCTCACTCATAACAGATGTTTTACATGCAAAATTTAAAGTTATAAAACATGAAATACTATCAAAAAGGAGTCTAAAACTCAAAGTCATGGAAAAGGGGTGATACAAGGAGCCAGATTCCCCACACAACATACAAAATACATGGGCAATTTTAACCTTTATCACCATTTCCATTTTCCACTGCTGAGGCTAAAGGTATTGCTGTGGGATTGTCACTGTGGTTCTCCAGTCACAAGTTAGCATTTGTTACTTACTATTATGACCTTCATCACAGAATACTCTCTGTCTTACATTTGTGCTGTGTGTTTACATTCTCTGGCTTCTAGATACAATGGTTAGTTTAAAGAGGTAGTGAGGTTGAGCTATCTTTAGCTAATGGAATTCAAACAGTTATTTTTGTATGTTCAGTCTGTCATTGGCAGCAGGACAAGACATCATATAGTCGCTAGGGGTCATCATCAAATCAAATCAATTTATTTTTCTAATGCCCAAAATCACAACAACAGTTGCCTCGATGGGCCACAGGTAAAAGCAGTTCAGATAACTGTCCCAGAATGCCCCTGTCCTTTGACCCTCCTTCGCGGCGAGGAAAAACTACAAAAAACCCCATAGGAAAAAGTAGAAACCTCGGGGAGAACCACAGTGAAGGGGAGATCCTACTCCCACGGACGGACAGGTTGCAGATGAACTAGGACTGACATCCACTTGGACTGAACCAGAACCACTCAAGAGGGAGGTGGCTTTAAAGAGTTCCTCCAGGCGGACGAGGAGCAGTCCACCAGTGTAGAGAGATCCTCCAGCAGGAGATGAGGAACAGTTCATCTAAAGTAGAAGGAGTTCGTCCAGGCAGACGAGGTGTGGCTAATCCAGCTGTCCAGGCGGGTGGCGCATAGATCGTCCAGTGTAGAGATCGATCCTCCAGACAGATGGGGGTGGGGGGGTCGTCACTGGAGCAGCCGCCGCAGTGTCTGAAACAGTCTCCACTCCCCGGGGGAAGTGGAGAGAAAGAGAAACATGTGAACAGCAATGAACAGACTACAGTTAGAGTAATATTAAATATTGTTGATAGGTAAAGTAGGAAGAACCAGAGGATAGTGTTCAAGCTGCCATACTTCCCCCAGCAGAATTGCTCCAAGGGCAGCATAGCTAAAACTGTAGGTTTTTATTTCTGTTCCTAACTGGCCTGACCATAAGCTATTTCAAAGAGGAACGTTTTGAGCCTGGTCTTAAATGTAGAGACTGTGTCGGCCTCTTTTACATGAACAGGGAGCTGGTTCCATAACATAGGAGCTTGGTAGCTAAATGCTCGACCTCCTACTGTGCTTTTAGAGACTCTGGGGACTAACAATAGTCCAGCATTTTGAGAACGAAGAGCTCTGTTTGGATGGTACGCTACTATAGCATCTTTGAGGTAGGATGGGGCCATATTGTTTAAAGCTTTATAAGTCAGGAGGAGGATTTTAAATTTGATTCTAGACTCAACAGGAAGCCAGTGAAGAGACTCCAACACTGGTGAAATATGATCTCTTTTTCTAGTACTTGTTAATAATCTTGCTGCTGCATTTTGAACCAGTTGAAAGCTTCTTATAGAGCTTTTAGGACACGCTGCAAGCAGGGCGTTACAATAGTCTAATCTGGATGTGACAAATGCATGGATGAGTTTTTCGGCATCATCTCTGGGCAGGATTTTTCTAATTTTGGTTATGTTACGCAAATGAAAGTAGGCTGTTTTACAGGCTTGATTTATATGAGCTTTGAACGAGAGATCTTGGTCAAATAGGACCCCAAGGTTTCTTACAGTAGAGCTGGGGGCTACAGTGATATTGTCCAGAGAAACTATCTGGTCGGATAAAGAGTCTCGCAGGTGCTTAGGGCCCAGCAGAATGACCTCGGTTTTTTCAGGGTTAAGGAGCAGATAATTAAGAGTCATCCAAGTTTTTATGTCTTTCACGCAGGCACTGAGTCTGTCTACTTGATGGGTCTGATCAGGTTTCATTGATAAATAAAGCTGAGTGTCATCTGCATAGCAGTGGAAGTTAATGCCATGCTTTCTGATGATCATACCTAAAGGCAGCATATAAAGTGTGAACAGAACTGGACCGAGTACTGAACCCTGCGGCACACCGTAGGTCACTTTAGAACATGGGGAAGATCTCTGGTTTACATTAACAAACTGGTACCTATCAGATAGATAGGATTTAAACCAGCTAAGGGCGGTTCCACTGACACCTATATCACATTCTAACCTCTGCAGTAGAATGTTGTGGTCGATGGTGTCAAACGCTGCGCTGAGGTCCAACAGAACCAGGATTGAGACCTGTCCATCATCAGCAGCTAATAACAGATCATTTGTGACTTTAACTAGTGCAGTTTCAGTGCTGTGGCATACGGAACCCTGACTGAAAAACTTCAAATAAATTATTGTCCTGCAGGTGGCGACAAAGCTGTTTAATCACAATTCTTTCAAGGATTTTAGAGACAAAGGGCAGATTAGAAATAGGTCTATAGTTTGCCAGTATGTCGGGGTCTAGATTAGGCTTTTTCAAAAGTGGTTTAACCACTGCATATTTGAAGGACTGAGGGACATAACCGCTTTCTAGTGAAGTATTTATTATATTAAGAATGGGATTTATAATTAGGGGGAGACTTTCTTTGAGGAGTCTACTTGGGATTGGGTCTAAAATACAAGTTGATGTTTTGGAGGACATAATGACTGAAGTTATCTCTGCCTGATCAACAGCAGTGAACCTATCTAGTATTACTGAAGGATTTGTATGGGACACTAGCTTTGCAGTCTGGGCTTGCTCAGTACTGATAGTGGGAGTCATTTCATTTAGTTTATCTCTAATAGTTGTGATTTTGCTGCTAAAGAATAGAAGAAAGTCATTGCAGCTTAGAGTAACTGGTATTGAGGGTTCTACTGCGCTGTGACAGTTTGTCAGCCTGGCTACAGTGCTGAAGAGAAATCTAGAGTTATTTTTATTTACTTCTATTAAATTTGAATAATATCTGGTTTGAGCCTTACGCAGAGCCTGCTTATAAGACAGAAGGCAAGTTTTCCATTCTTTTAGGGATTCTTCTGTGTGGGAGCGGCATAAGGATCTCTCTAGTTTTCTTACCCTTTGTTTGTGAGAGCGTAGTTCTTCATTGTACCAGGGGGAGGCTCGTTTTGGCCTGATTACTTTCTGTTTAAGTGGAGCTGCAACATCAAGAGCAGATTTTAGAGAGTTGACCATTGAGTCAACAGAGTTATCAATAGCACTGGGACTGGCGCTGTTAACGACAGGATCACGTGACGTAATATTAAATATTGGTTCTATTATTTCTCTGAACTTTAAAATAGATTTTTCAGATATTGTCCTTTTCATTATAGTTTTAGTCTGAGGAGCTGGATAGTCCTTAAAACTGAAAGGTAATTAGGAAGTGATCTGACATTATTGGGTTTTGGGGAAAGACATTTAGGTCACTAATCTCTATTCCATAAGTTAGAACCAGGTCCAGAGTGTGCTGGTGACTGTGGGTTGGTTTATTTACATTTTGAGTGAAACCAATGCTGTCTAATAAAGCGCTAAAGGCATTACTGAGGCAATTATTTTCATTCACATGAATGTTAAAATCCCCAACCACCACAATATTTTCCCAGTCTAATACTAAATTTGATAGGAAGTCAAAGAATTCTGTAAAGAACAGTGAGTAAGGACCGGGAGGTCGATAGATTATTATAAGCAAAACAGCTTTTTGGTTTCTCCAGTTTGGGCAGGTGATTGATAGGATAAGGCTTTCAAATGAGCAAGACTCATTTGGGTTTGTGTATATAAAAAGTGAATGAAGTGACATTATAAAAACAGGATTAAAAACAGGAACCTAATGTTCTTAATGTAGTTTGAAATTCGCCAAGTAAGGTTTTGTGCATTTGGCTAGGTGTGAAAGCTCAGGAATATGAAAACTGAAAGAATGAATGGGGGTCGTTTATTAAGCCTGCCAAATCCCAAAGTGCATTAGTGCATTGCCTTGGCAAAACTATAGGACTTTAGTGGATAAGGTGTGGTTGCCAGAGACTTCTGTTGCTTTTAATGTGATGGATGCGTTGGAGAGTCTTTGTCATATAAGTACAGACCAGGATGTAATAACAGCCAGAGTAATAGAGTTTGAATCTATGCAGGTGTGGGGCCATTCCTTATCTTCAGCTGCCTTTGTCTGCTGAAGATAAGGTGATACGGATGATTGTTTTATGCAGTTTGGGAACTATATACTCTGTGACAATTCTACCTCCTTGCAATATAACATTAGAGGTGAACAGTGGCACAGTGCTTTGTCCTCCTGTCATGCATCACAGAGATTGTGGGTTCAATTCCAGCATATCTCTCCTGAGACAAAAATCATACTTGTATTAGCCATCAGTAAAATGTAAATTTTCCTGTGCATATGTGAGAGTGATTGGTTCTGTCAATGTACTTTTTAGTAGGTTGTAGACCTCCTCAGTGCATGAACGTGTCATCTGCAATTGGACTGAAAGGTTGAAATTAAGTACACTGCGCTATATTGTCTTGAGTTGAGAATTTAATTTTCATTGTTGAAAAATATATTACAATAATAAATATAACACAGTCGAGTACAATGGAATTGAAATTCTTATAGTGAGTATAATCACAGCATCTTTAGTGTTGGGTAAAAAGCAAAACAAATTGTAGAACTGTAGCAAAACCTGAATCACATTGAAAATGGGGCCAAAGACTTATTAGGATAGTGCAAAAGAAACAAGAACAGAGTGTTCCACATCCCTTTTGTGTGAATTCCGCTTGAGAATCATTACAACTTGGGTGGCCTACTTTTCTAAACTCATCTTCACATGATGTTCTATGTCTATTAATTTTGCTGTAGTCTTAAAATGCAGTTTGTGCAGGGCAGCTATAATCTAGCTTTGTCATTTGTCAGTGTGAGAGCAGATTGTCTGGGCATTGTGCACAGTATGGCCGAGCGGAGTCGTGCCGAGCATGAAACATGTGAATGTAGAGGAGGATGAACGAGGACATGCGTTACCTCAGACAGCCCCAGGCCCCTCCCCTCTCACCCACTGCCGTGTCTATACCATCCCATGATCATCGCTAGTCTCCTCACATCCCTGCACCACTACGCCCTCTGCAGCTTGTTACCACAGCAGCACGCAGCCTTCCTCTGCCACCTGTAGCAGAGAGTGCATCGTCTATCCCAGCCAATCACACGGCAGCTCTGTGTGCCACGCAAGTCCACACCAACTCCTGTATCTAGGCCAGTGGCAGGGGTTGTTTGAGTGCGGATGGGGTCATGTGTGTTTCTCAGTTTCATCTGCATTAAAGAGCACATAGGGGCAAACTGAATGGGCTTTGTGTGCAAAGAGTATGGAATCACAGTATTAAATGAGTCATAGCCTGGCTTTCGCCTGCTCTGTGGCTCCAGATATAGGTACATCAAATTGGAACATTGTATGAGTCATCCTCGAGCTCTCGGAGACTATGAGCGAGATGTGTGTTTGTGTGTGCTGAATGTACTGGTACAACCCACATACTGAGCACCATACTCACTTTACTGAGGACAAACCGCTTCACATGCAGTTTGAAGAAAGGTTGCTAAGACATTTTAAACAATCAGACATTATACTGTCGCATTACAAAATCACATTGCAGTTGCTAATCAGTGCATGGGTTACGTTATAGCACATATGCAAATGCAGCTTTCCTGTTGCTGTGCTGTAAGATTGACAACTGTTTCTCTTTTTCACTTAAATGCTTTTAAGTCTTTTATATAGAGCTTTGGGACTAAAGCTTTCTAGTGGGTCGCTTTTGAGATTGTATGCTACTAGTCCATTCCACTGTATAAAGAACTACAAGGTCAAAGGGGACATTCCTCTGAGGATCAGAAGAACTCGAAAAAAAAACCCTCCTAAATCAGGAACGTAACCCATTATTTTCATACTGGCAATAATTTAAATTATGTGAATCTCTAATGGAAATAATTGCAACTGAAAAGTTGACAGTATAATAACACTGATTCTCTTCAGTGGGTTAGAGAAATGTTAATGTTTAAGATTCAAATTGATTGACCTAGTCTGTTTACATTTTAGTGTGAAGATTGCTGTTAAATAAAGTATTAGCCCTCTAAAATTAAAAGGACATGGGCATCTGTAAACCAGATTAACTGAAAAATAGAATTATAATAAATTGGGGAAAAATAGAGAATATTATATGAATGTGTGCTCAAAGATACAAAGAGTCAGTTAGTATGGACTTTGCGTGAGTGCACGTAGGGTTCACTGAGAATGTTTCCACCTGAAAAATTACAGTGATAGGAATCACAAGTCTGGAACAGGGCTGAATCCTCTCAGCATAAAGGGGGAATACTCTGGGGTCTACTGTCTACACAGCGAAATATGAAACATGAGAAACCACACTTATTTTATAGAGAAATGTGTCTGTTCAGATTTTCTGCACCAGTGTCCAGCCTGCTAACATGACAAAAGGAAGAAGCGTTGCTAATATGGAGGAACCATGTATCTCAGCCAAGATGTCTCCAGTGCTTTAGTGTTATCAGCTGAGGAGAAAAGTCCCGGACTGGCCTGTTAGCCATGACATCATGAGCAGTGGATACAGGGACACTTGGTAATTTGTCTCAAGAGTTTTTGGCAGATTGAAGTTTGACAAACTTACTTTTTTCAGTTTCTTTTTTTTATTTTTTATTGTGCTGTATACACAATAATTTGTGATTGAGGCATCCAGTTAAAGTAGAACTAAGTAACATTTTTACCTTATTAAATGTCTTTGTAAGTCCATGTGGTAGTTGTAAATGTATTTTCAGGGCGTTTGAAGCCCCTGACAAAAAACACCCTTGCAACTTTCCTGAATCTTGGCTCTCTTTTTTATATTTGGCAACATTAAATGTGTTTTTTTGTGGGATTGTTCTTCCTTTTTTCAATAAAAAGGAAAGGAAAAAAGGAATAAAAAAAACTTTTTGGCGTCTTTTACTGGCAGTGTATTTTCACAAGGGACCTGCAGAGGAAGCTCTGTCGCTGAAGTTACTTAATTCTGCTTTAATACTCAGACTTGCTTGGTTTGTTTTGCCATCCTCTGTCACAAGGCAGACCGTGTGAAAAAGTACAAATGAACTGCTAAAAATACAATTTGGTTACTTTTTCATCAACAGAATGTAAGATATGTTTATTTAGACACTGGTAAATGGTAGATTGATTTTAATCTCGTAAATCCCACTAAGCAGACTTTTAAGATGTTGTAGTACACTGACACTGCAGTATTAATCCATGTGTTATTCCCACAATGTAGTTTTTTAATGAACAATGGTCCCCATTTTAAAGGACAAATATTCTGCTTCAGTGACTTTTT
The DNA here is from genome assembly GCA_019453435.1 of Rhinogobius similis. Classification (NCBI taxonomy): domain Eukaryota; kingdom Metazoa; phylum Chordata; class Actinopteri; order Gobiiformes; family Gobiidae; genus Rhinogobius; species Rhinogobius similis. Next base: position 25,495,005 of record CM033631.1, read on the forward strand.
TGAGCTTTTAACCCTGTTCTAACAATGTTCCGTCATCAAAAACATACCTGAAGTAGCACTCAGTTACATTCACGCTGTTTTGAGGAATGTTTATCTGAAAATCCTCCCCCTCCGAGCGTCAAACACACATCGTGCATACTCATTCTATCCGAGACGTATTTTCGGATCATCTACGTCACTTGTCAGAGAGTCTTTCGCTGTTTTAAGTCCTTAAATCATCGCTAAACTCATTCTGAGCATTTCTGCCGTTTAAACACGATAACTGCTGCAAAAAATTCGTATCATAAATTAGCGTTGAATAGAAGTTAACTATATTGTGTATTGTGCTGGCGCCATCTGCTGGCTGGTAATTTCATAGTGCGTGATAACACAGGTCATAGAATGAATAAGACACTTTTTTTTTAAACATGCAATGGCAAATTTAAGGCACTCAAGAGCATGTTTAATAGCTAAAAACAATACGAAAAATGCAGAATATTTTTCCATTAATACCGACTTCCTTTTGTTGATCGCAAGTCTGTTCACATGCTCTTAAAACATGCATGATATGGCACATCCTGTAAAGTAGGTCAGGATGCACAGAGCACTTTTGGCTGCAGATATGTTTATGCATAGACCATCACAAACAACAGCTGGCTTTGTAAACATCTGTTGGTACATTTCACTGTACTTTGACCTCACAATACATATCTGCTTTATATTACACAGTGCTTTCGCACACAATGAGACTAGTTGTACCCATACACCGCATTCATTAATTTAAAGCACTGCGGATATAACTGTCCTTACATACATACATACATGAGAGTAGGAGAATATACTATAGTTCATAAGAAAATGACACTGCTCACGCTATTAATACACATTTAATATGCCCACTAAACAACACAGAAACCAAAAATATACGTGGGAAAATTCCTTCTGACCCACATAAGGATATTTAACTTTAATTATTTTATATTGAGATTGTGTTTTGGTGATTGAGATTGAATTGTTTCAATTTCAGATTTAGGAAGAATGCATTTGACAATTTCTTTGTGCATGTTAAAGGCCACTGATTAAAAGTTTGTCTTGTTTATGTTCATAAAATGAATATTGAAAGCTACAAATAAAAGTGTTTGATAAGGAAAAAATATATATATCATATCACCCAGTCTTGACACAGGGCAATTGATCATCAGCTGTTTGCATTTCAATATGTTTTAAAAGTTCATTATCCAAATAATAAAATCTCTTTGTGCAGGAGGTTATACAGTAAACATTTGCCGGACTTCTCCATTTTCATAGATTGTTTTGTAAGTATACAATATATATCCATCGCTATAAACAGAACCATCACATCAAGCACAATGTGCCTTAAAGGAAAAATATTAAGCCTTTTTTGTATTGTTATTAGCCTTTAAACATGCTCTTGGGTACTTTTAATTTACCATCTCCTGTTTTGAAACAAAAAACGTTTATTATGGAATTATTAAAGCTTTTCTCATCAGTCTGGAAAGATACTTACTTAGTGCATCCAGCCCAGTAGATGGCGCCCAGCACTTAGCTATAATAACTCTTGAAAAGAATGCTACACGCAATTATCAAGATAGCAGTGATGTGTTTAGACGGAAGAAATGCTCAGAACCAGTCTGTCGATGATTTAAGGACTTAAAATGGCAAAAGATTGTTGGATAAGTGATGCAGATAATCTGAAAATACGTCCCAGAAACAAGGAAGTACAGCAGGGAGTGATTTTGATATTCGGAGGGGGGAGGATTTTCTAATGAACATTCCTAAAAACAGCGTGAATGCAACTGCATGCTACTCCAGATGACGGAACATTGCTAGAACATGGTTACTGTAGCAGATAGTTATCTTTAAGTCAGAAATAATAAAGATATGAATATCTTGAGAGGACTTACACAGTTTTTCTCATGATGACCTTTTTAATTGTCTGTATATGACATAGCTTTAATATTATACAGTCTCAATTCATTCAGCAAACATGCATCTGCTAAAATAGCTTTACTTTGAAGAAATGCTAAATTCTTGGCCAGTTGTGGAGAACCACCAGAACTGCAAAATTTCAGAAATTTTTTAAGTAGGAACATTTCCATGGGAATTAACTGGAATATATGGCAATCAGTGGGAATAAACAGGGATCTAACACTTATGTATTTAACAAGAGGCATAACAACTTGAATTCATTCAAATATAGTTGCTTTCACAGATATTTAAATTTAATTTTATTTTCACAGAGATGAGGCATGAAACATGTCTTTATATTATCAAAACATGTTAAATAGTGGTCCCATAAAAGGTCAGTGACTGACAATAAGTGAAATTAAGATGTGTTAAAAGAATTTCCCAAAATTCCTGAGTTAAAGTTACCAGGAAAAATGTTCAGAACATTACCAGGAGTATCCACCCCTACGTGCTGTCAATGACAGAGTCCTTTTCAGGTCTCCCTTATACTCAATTGCTTTTTATGTCCACAAACCTTTTACATCTTCAAATTGAAATAAAACAACTGCAAGTACATACTCATACAAAAAAGCAATTTATGTAGAAATAGTATTGGTAGAAGCTTATCAAGTCTTAAAATGTGATTTATAATTTTGATGAGAAAAGGCTGAACCCAAATGACACGATGTGCAGATTCTGCTTTTCAGTCCCATCAGCAGAAACCCCTCATACATCTAAAATATTAAGGGCTGAGCGTTGGCGGGTGAATGTGCTCAGCATTCTTTGAATCAAAAGCACTGCCCGTGAGGCACTATCACACAGGCTCACTGCGGTCACACAGTGCACTGGTCAAACTGAGAGAAGTATGATCAAGGTGTATGCGACCGATGAGGCTTTTAAAGAACTTTAAGTCATCACAGCAGCCTCACATACTATCTTAGTAGTGAAAGTGCAAACCTTAAACTGCATTCATTTGCATAATCCTCCTAGAAAAGGTGAACAGTTGATTTTGTGAATTTGCCCTTTATACTCTAAAGCACTCAGCTAATTAATAGCCTTTAGATTTCTAGTTCATGCACATCTTCATAAGTTCAGCACCTGCATGCATTAAATGAGAATTCATCCAAACATATGTACTATAGCTCAGTTAATTAGAAATAAAATTTTCACTTTTACAAAGCAGCATGTGCATTACTATAAATTACATTACTTTATCTTCTAAAACACAAACTTTTAATTATCAATGGGATAAATGAGAGGGATTGCTACAATTCTTTGGCATGGAATGATTCATTGGTACACTACAATTGAATGCAAATAGTTATTGTCACTAGGGGTGAGTGAAAAATGTTTGAATTCATTTAAACTATTTCCTCATAGCCAGATTATGATTTTTATCATATTTCACATCCTAAAGTCATATGCAATAAAGTTCACACTTTGTTGCAATTGGTTAAATTCACCTGTCACTCACTCGGAGTACATCTGAAGCTGAGTGGGTGTCTTTTTTTTGAGCTAGAGCTACATCCAGGAAACAGTGAATGAATCACAATATGACCATTTTATCAAAGTGCCATGTCATCACAAGAATGCGATGGCAACTCTATTTTTCTCACCATTTCACCCAGCAGCATTTGCAAATTTAATCTTCTATTTTTTCGTTTTGTAGACATTTCTGATCGAAGGCCAAACTAAACTCATAAAGTGTACAAACTAACTTATAATCTATAAAACAGTGTGGATCAAAATTGCTTTTTGTTTGATTGTGTGTGAAAAAAATCAGGTATTGCAGTCTCTAATATCAAGTCTTTGTGGAAGATTGCTGTTTAGACAATTGAAGGAGTGGAGCCAAAGGTCATTAAATCCCTGTCGCAGCACATGCATCCAGAACACATTGTACACTGCTCTGTTAACTCACAGAGGAAAGTCTTTTCTCTTCTTTAGATATCAGCGCTTCAGTCTGGAATGATCTATTTTCAGCCTGTGTGCCAGTCACTGGGTTCACACAACAAAGTACATGTCTGCACATTTTAGTTAATGATACATTCCTGTGCTGTTCCTGGTGTCTCATCTGTGCATTTAAAACCACACTGACACAAGGCAGTATGTGAATGCCAGAATATTTCCCTATTTCATGTCATCACATGCATGAAAATTTTTATTTTATTTTGGTTTTAATATTTTCTAGCCCTAAGGCCTTATTAGCGGCGGGGAGAGAGTGGGTATAGACATTCGGAAAATAGTCGAGGTGGGGAATCAGACCCACGCTGCTGCAGTGGTATGTGCAGCGTCTTAACCACTGCATCCCCAGTGAGCACACACAGGCACAAAGCCGACTGTTTAACACTGTGCTAATATCTGGAGTCTGACCAAAAAAAAAAAATGCCTCATCAACTTTTTTGAGTAATGTTGTTGACCAATGATAGCACTATATGACTGTCGTGTACAGTCGTATGTACAGACATTGACTGAAGCACAATCATTGTTTCCTCAATGGGCCAAAATGTGTATGTATTATAGGAACAACTCTATTCATGTTTTTATGTAAAATCACACACACACACACACACACACACACACACACACACACACACACACACACACACACACACACACACACACACACACACACACACACACACACACACACACACACACACACACACACACACACACACACATATATAAGTGTGTGTGTGTGTGTATAATATATATATGTGTATGCCAAAACTGTGAACTTAGCTGACTTATTTATTATACGTTATTATGAGTATTATGGGTTGTCTAAAAACATTTGCTGAGACATTAGTGACATTTGTGATCAAATCACCGCCAAACACAGCCTTCTTGATGTGGACTGTGGTGTGTGCTGGCGCTCAGTGAGCACTTTTTCCAGCCTGTGAAGGGCACTTTCAAAGTAGGGATTGATCCAAAGGGGGTGGATATTGGGATTTGGCCAGATTTTTGAGCTCCACAGATGTGTGCAATTTGTGATCTATTCACAATGTTCAGTTTGTTGTAGGAAAGTCATGATGGTGAAGTGGAATGTGGTGGTAAAGCTTTGTGTGAGTTAATTTATTAAACTGTGAATAACAATAAACAGACCAGAAAATATGCTTGTTTGGATATTAAATAATATGGTATTAACTAGAGCTGTAGTCCATTAGTCGTTTAGTCGATTACCCGGTCGATGGTATCTTAGTCGACCAAGATTTTTATTAGATAATTTTATTTATACTAATTTATTAGAAAATGATTTATATGTTATAAAAACGAGACGCTATGAAGTGAGTTCACTGAAGATTTTGGAGTCTTAATGTATAAATACACGGTCTCCTAGTACTTTTCTGTATAAAGGGTTGTTTCTGCATGAATTGCTCTCCAGTTGTGTTATTTTGAGTGCAGTTTGGTTCAGATAAATGGAAATAGTTTACAGTTTTGATATATTTTGCCACGCCTCCTTTTAGTCGACTAATTGGTCGATAGGGCTGGTCTGGTCTACAGCCCTAGAATTAACTATTGGCCAGTGATCTGCTTGTTGAGTGACTGCCTATGCCTATAGGCAGTCACTATTTGTTCTTGTATTTTCCGGTTTTTCGGCACGTTTCACAGGCCGCAGTTTTTAAATTCTTTTAAATTTTTTTGCATTTTTCAATAGTTCCTAGTCTTCTAATGTCTGCTATTACTTTTGGTACATGTACCTTTTGTAGTTTTTTCATAATTTGCCGAGCAATTTTTCCCTATCTTTTACAGTGGGAGCCTTTCTGTTGGTCCTCTACAGGAAATGTTGCTGTTTGAACTGATTTAGGCAGGTGCATGGTGGCAGAGCGGCTAGAGCTTCTGCCTCCCAATAAGGAGGTCGTGGGTTCGAATCCCGGACCAGACCAACATCACACGAATTCAATTGCGCAGTCACTCGCAATAGCTTCAGCTATTGCAACAGCATCTAGTTCTCTTTATTTCTTTGTGTTTTCTTGAAGTTCCAGATCCAACTTGGGGTCAGGTGCAAAAATGTAATGGGTGGTAAAAATGGTAAATGATTTGCTCGGTTTCAGTGTAACAAGAACAAATAAAAGTTAATCGATTTAATATTTTCAAATATTACATTATACTATAGATTCTCAGTTTAGAAAACCAACCCACCGTAGTATCTTAACCTTCAGTTTGATACAGTTTTATTCAGGAATCATATGTCTAAATGACTTCATGCAGACATGCATTTCTAATTTCTAATTAAACACACTGTCTGAAATACAGTATAATTAATAATCATGTCAAAGCACACTAAACATCGTCAATTATACCATTGTGGAAAAAACATAGCATTTTGCAGCAAAATGAAACCTCAGATTATGGTTGCTCCTCCACATTTTCTGCATGCTCTGGGGTCAATTATGCAGCGAGACTGGGTATGAGGCAGTGTGAATAACAGCGAGTGGTACAGAAGACGAAGGGTCACTCTAACACATCCACACAAACACGGAGAAGAGGCGAATGGAAGGTCAAGCGTAGCCGACTCACATTCTTGGCAGCCTTCACACTGTGGTCATTAGCAGAGGCAGAACAGCAGGAATGACGAGATGAGCCCAGGATCAAGCTCTCTATAGGCACACTCTGTGTCCTGTTTTAAAGCGTCTGTATTTTGATTTATTCATACTTTTCTCAAATACTTTAGAACCCCTATGCAGTGTTTTGTTTTATTTTTTTAACCAAATAAGTCCACGGAAATTGAGCTTTTCAAGTTTCTACATAGAAATGTTATATTTGCACCTCAAGTGTTTATACATGCATGAATTCATAGTCCAATACAGTTTAATAGTTACAAACTCAAAAATCTATTTAGCATAATGGAGCTTTAAAGCAAAGTGTAAACCATATGGACTGTATGAATCCTGTTAGTGTTAAAGTAAATGTGACATGCCTGGATCTGTCACTTATACACTGTGTTCTAACTTGGCTCAGAACACACTGTGTACTTTTAATGAAAAAGGGAGGGGCTGGTATATATTTGAGCTGTAGTGGCTCAGAGAGTTTTATTTCACTTAGAATTCAACCTTTGAATAGTGAACAAGCGGTGAATCCCAGCTGTAACCCCATTTATTAGACCTATAGTAATATATTCATGGTCATGCACATTATTGTATTGATCTTTAAAAAAAAACTTTCTTTCAGGATGTGAAACTGTTTTGCTGCTCAGCCATGACTCTTGAATTGAAATTTGAAGCAAAGACTCCCTATATGATGCATTATTTATGCTTTTTTTTTTTTTTTTACATTTTGGACACCTTGTTTCACACATTTTCCAGCTTAATTAATGTACATGTCTGAATAACTGTTATGGTTTTGAGGTGAATCCCAGAGCGGAGGCGAGAGACGGTGCAGGTTTAAACAGTTTATTTACAAAACAAAAGGCGAAGGCTGCGGAGGCAGGGAGCGGGCCGACTTAGCTGGAGCAGGGATCACCAGGAGCAGGACGAGACACCATGAGGACCTGGGCAAACGAAGGAGCAGGTAAGTAAGGTAATCCACAATGGAGGCAAATGCAAAAATATAACATCCCAGTGACAGCTACCGCACGTGACTGAATAATCTGGCAGAGTAGTGGTGAGAAGACCGGGTTGAAATACTGCAGGGTGATTAGATGAGTGATGGCAGGTGTGCCTCGTCTGCCTCCCTGGAGAGAGCCGGCCACGCCCCCACCACACACAAGCCCTGCAGAAAAACACAAAGGGAGGGGGGACCAGAGCACAGACCAGGAGCCAGCCATCACAATAACAAGGGAAAGTAATTCAGACCGGATTTCTCAGCATGTAACCTGCCTCGTCTGCCAACAGATGGCACATAATCCTGCACTCTGGTGCACTTATGAGTGAAGCAGTTTAAATTAGGCTAAAACAAGAGCTGGCTGCTTCATCTTGCACATTGTGCTCTGAAATTGCTTTAATTAGCATGATGACTGTAATATACAAACAAAATACAACCAGAACTATGTGTAGAAAGTGTATGAACTCTTTTTACCTTTTAACCTCATTTACATGGTATCAATTTACATTACACACAGCATACTGTGAATCCTGCATTATGCATTTACAGCCTGTAAACTATCCATGATTTAGATGCTTTGCTTCGTGTGTATATTTACACCTAGAAAAGCAGCAGTGAGTGAAGTTTTCAAACACATCCCAAGTCAACACAAAGTTGCTCCTCATCTGTCAGTAGTCTCAGTAGTCCATGATGAAAATTAATCAGTGCATATAAAGTTGTTTGCATGGATACACCCATAAAGAAATAGACATGTAAACACACTCCGAGACAGGTGTGGAGCTGGAGAGAGAGACGGGATGGTCGCTGTATAATTGCTGTGGCTGCCATACATAGTCAATGAGAGTGGGGAAAAACAATGGACTCGCGAAGCAGATGATTGCTGTAAATAAAAGAATGAAAGTGCAGTGTGGGCTGTTGACTGACATTACGGACTACGACAGAACCTGAACACAGAGATTAAGAATATATTATGGAGACAGACATTCATACATTCTCGTCATTTCATTTTAGTGAAGGACAAGTACTCTGCATGTCCCAACCCAGTGACTGGTATCAGGAGACATAGACATAGTGCAAAATAGACATTTTAACCATCTTAAAATGGTTTCCCCTGATCATTAAATCATTCAAGGTTGTATACTGAGTGATTCATGCATGTTTGAGTAATCTCTATTGTCCTGTTTCGAGACAACGTTGCCCCAGAAATTCTCATTTTCATATACCCACATACACGGCCACTGCTCTGCACTTGCTTTATTTTTATTTTGTATTTATATTTTTTTCTGAAATGGTTGTGCATGTAGAGTTCAATGGCACCACATATATGGCACACACACACGAAAAAACAACTGCTGCTATCCGTAGGACATCATTGGACTTTTTTCTATGATAAAAAGTAGTTTTAGATCAAGATTGTGGTTTAAAATTGTCACAATGTAGAATAATTAACGTCTATGTATGGCATAGATTATAACTAAGCCTTCTTGAAAATAATAGTAATGGTGGCGTAAAGGTTCTGATTTGGTGTATGTAAGTATGTATGTTACTATGAGAAATGTGTTGATCCTCTTTGCTCGTACAGTTCTATGGTGCCTATATTTGTATAGCATTTTCAGTTTCTAGCTAATGATTATTTGGACAACCCTGCTCAGACAAAACTATTACTCGCCTGTTGTGTACATCATGATCTGGCTTGGCAGCGTATGTTATTTGTCCTTCTGTTTGGTTCGATTTGAGCAGGAGATACCATATGATGTGCACCTTTTAGATATTCATCAGGGGAATGTATATAGTGCACTTCCTGAGACAGCCATGTTTGGCATGAACCCAGTGAACTGCCAGCAGCTGCGACACGAGCTGCCATACTGTTCTCCATCATGTGCGCGCTTTAATATCTCACACTTCGAATGCTTGGGGTTCTAAATGTGTTGCATGGAGAGATCAGTACAAACAATGACTGGTTCGATTTGGTGGTGACCCTAGACAGTGATCAATCATATGTTATGTAATTATGATCAATAAATCTAAATGTTTTTGTCATACATACGCACTACAAAGCTAGAGCGAACTATGTGACATTTTCACTTGTCTTTATTTGACCTTTTCCAAACAATTAAAGAGGAAGGAATACACTCTATCATTAAATTATATTAGTCTGGAGATAGATTCAATTTAAGTTTTTCTGTTTGGAATGGAATGTTGTAACCCCTTATTGGAGCTTTTGGATGCTGAAAAGAATTAGTAATTTTTAGATAATGTCCAGACATGATTTTGTACTTTGATAAAATAACTTTGAATTTTTATTTATTTTTTTGTTTCTAATATACTATCAATATTCTTATTTCTGTAACAAAATAATAACTTTTTTTGGTATACCGGTAAGAATTGACTCATTTTGAAATTAGCTTATTTTTTGTTACAACTGATGGCACATATTGAATGCAACACCTTACATTCACACTTTTAATAAATCTTAGTGATGGATTGCACTAGAAATGTATGAACAACACCAATCAATTTCTCAAATCCCTTAAGCCTTCATGTTAGTTTGTGTAGTTCAAACTAGAAAAGGAAATTCAGTTTGTGTTTTCAAGAGTGTCTCTCTCCATGTTTTGGCACACTACTGATTTGCATGTTTTGTCCAAAACAAAATGAAACCCAATGCATCTTTTTGGTCCCAATTATCTGTATCCTCCAAAACCATAGTAACATGAGGTCATAGACACAACTTGGCAAAAACAAGTAGCGCTATGGTATTTCCTCAGTACAAAATGTTCAGAAAATGTTACATTTTTTTGCCTATTCTTGCTCTTGTAAAAACCTTGCTCTACCTTTTTCACCCGCCACCTTTTTCAGGTGGGGTCCTACTTGTCTCTGTGAATGTTTCACCGTACAGCGTTTATACAACAACAGGTGTTTTAATTGCTCAAAAATGCCCTAAAATATGTGTACCGCCTTCTAGAAAAGTTACAAAGTCCACCTTTTAAATAGTGCTTTAACTTTAAAGTGACCTTAAATGCTTGGAAGTAAAACAGTGAAGAGACTATTTTTGCCTTCCTCCTAGTGGTTGTCGTAAAGCAAAGTAAACTTTTGTGGCCTTTTATGAGTTTTGGTTGGTGGTGTTGTCGGTGTTGATGATGATGATCCATTGCCTATAGATCCAAGGGCAAAATGTGACGGAATAAAATCAAGAGGGAAAAAAAGTAGGTGATTTGGAGCAGACAGGAGGAGAGGGAGAGTAGCAGGTCATCTTTGATTGCACTGTGCCTCTAATCAGCTTGGATGGCCGCCAGCAGAAGCGCCTGACTACACTGAGCCGTGTGTACATTCAGCTGCATAAGGGACGCTAATCAGCCAGTCACTGTCTGCCCACAAAGACAGTGCCAGCAGCCTCACCTCCACACCGCACAGGCTTTACTGCACCTCGTCATGTATAAACTTTGTCTATCTTGTTTTCTCATTAGCAGTCAGATGCAAAGCCGGCAGTCAGACAGCGCGTTTTGGTGTGCGGTGTGCAGACTGGCTGCATGGAGAGGGAAATATAGCCGGATATATCTCATACTCTGATGCCATCTATCGACGAATGTGGAGAAGTGTAGAAGAAATCATTCAACTGCCCGCACAAGTACATGCAAGGTCTGGCCCAAAAGGATAATATATACAGTGCCCAGATACTCCATAGGTCATTTGAAAACATTGTTGTTGTTTTTTTGTTTTAGTTTGTTTCGTACATTCTGAATGAATTTTCCAAGAAGCTATTAATGTAAACACATGCATGTCATTAAATCCACAATGTTTAGACAATAACTGCAGCTGCACACTACTGTATTATGCAGATAAACACTGGAGCAACTGAGAACATTTTAATGGCCAGTAAGATTATGGAAACAATGTAATATGCATTTGAAATGTTACAAACAAAGAAAAAAGGACAGTCCATTTGAAGGTGATACACATTACATTACTGTTAAGTTATTACAGTATTGGTTTTATTTTATTTTACATTTGTCATAATATTAATACAATTTCCTGATATTACACTTTGACCTATATCTCATTGATTTCAATTATGATTGGCAGCACTGCAGACTTTGGGAATGGCTGCCATTGTAATTCTGTTAAAACTTAACCCACAAGTTTAAATCTATATACAATTCTGTTAAATCAATCCATGTGATGATTAATTCAAGACCAACTCTGACCTCCTTCCGTAATGTTTGAACCATGTGTATAAAAGTGCTAATCCTACCTGTCTGTAGTATATTTATTCCCTGTGGTGTATTCTTAGACTCCCCTCTGACTCTTCCTGGGTGGTAAACATTAAGGTGAGGACAGTCCGATTAGGTCAGCTCAGGTCACGCCTCCACCCAGTCTTACAGAAGACTCTCTAGTGCCCCCCTCTGGCCCACCACTTTCACTACAGGCAACAAGCAGTGGGAAAACTAAGCCAAACAAGTCTCATTCATGCTTTTTCAGATTAGGCTGAGCTTTTAAATAGGTTTAATCATGGGGCAAGTGTAAGTGATCATCCTCCCGTCCCCTGCTGTGAGCCGCATGTTACACTGGCATTGTTTTCATGATTTACAAGCAGATGTTCACTATGGCTTCAGCCAGTTGAAGTCGATCTGTGCATGGACTAGTCTTTGTGTTCTATTATTGTAGCAGTGCAAGTACTTTGATCATTCATTCATACTTAATTATCTTAAGCAACAATTATAATGAAGAAGATCTATTACTGTTGTCGGGCAAAGTGTTCGACAACAGATAAAATAACAGATGCATAAGTGAAACCTGATGCAGCAGCAAAAGACATTTATGGCATAGCAGGTATTCAGACATCATTATTGATCATATTTGTTATACTGCATGGTTCAAGTATAATTCTGAATGAGCCTATCATACCCCACTGTTATGTCCCATAAACATAATCCTAAAAATAGTGCTCAAATAAATTTGCTTAGTCAAGTCCTTGTCTGTCTGAAGGTTAGTGCAGTATCCTGACTAGATTTGTTTGTAGTAACCATATCAAATTTCTTTGCCAACTCTATTGTAAAAAGGTGTCATGGTGTTGTTTTTATATTTAGTTTACTTTAGCAGTTTTTGTATTTTGGTCACTTTGACGTTACTCTATAATTGGTTCAGTGCCAATGGCCAAATCTAATTTGCTCTAAGCTACTTACAGTGCTGTGTGGAGTTTAGACAAAAGGGTGCAACAGCTTTTATTTGTGTTGCTAAGTCATTGTAATGAAATAGTTCAATGAAGTAGTGTGTACTTAAAACTGAAGTACCCAACTCTTTTCTCATAAATCATAAATTAGTAAAAACAGAACTTTCTGGCAAAAATCAGATAACTACACACTGTGTTTATCTAGTTTAAAAGTTTTTATCGATTCCAAACTATGACGCTTTGGGATGAGAGTTGGCTGTGTGATGGTGGCCCACCCTCATTCACTTCCGTCTGAAAAAGCTGCTGTGATAGTGGCAAAAAATCTATGTATGTAAACACTAGTGCTGTGCCAAAGGGTTTGTGAGAGCTAGGGCTAACAGTAACGATTATTTTTGTCGTCGACTAGCCAGCGATTATGTTTCGATTTATCAAACAATTAATTATATTTTATATTTAGACTTAAACTTAAATACATTATCAACCAAATAAAGGTTTAAATATGGTGACCGAAGGCCTCTAGATCAAGAATATTTATAAACAAAGCTATTGTTTATAATTTTTTTGACATTTCAATTTAATAATGTTGCTTTCTTTGTTATAAAAGGTCTTTTAATGTGTGTTTTAGAGTCTGTATAGTCCAATTAACAATTACGATTTTTAATTATTATAGTTAATTATATTTTTATAGTCAACTAGTCACGATTGGTCGATTAATTATTTCAGTCCTAGTGAGCCACAAATAAGTTACATAGATATTAATACCGACTTCCCGATTCCCGGGTTGGAATTCAGGCGCTTCATAAGATATTTTTACTAGTTGGTATTAGTGTCTACAATAAAGGCATAATTGAAGTAACCAATAAGCAAAAGAAAGAAAAATAAAAACCTAAATGGGTTGTTAAAATGCAAGTACTTCAAATTAAAATTAATTGCGATAAATTGGGAGTTGAGAATTTGAATCGCTTGACAGCCCCAGTATATATCTATTAAATAAGTAAAAACGTCAAACTAACAATACAAGCAACAGGAGACAGGTTTTAGTTTAGTCAAGTTTACCTGCTGAGGAGCCGCGGGCGCCCCAGTAGTTTATTTTTAAAAATAAGACGCATAGACCAAAGAGCAGCTTGACAAGGGGCACTGAGTGCTCATATTAGCGATATAAACTAGGAAGGTCGACTGATTATTGGCCGGGCCAACTATCGGCGCCGATATTTGGAATTTTGACGTATAACGGCCTTTTTTTTAATCTGATGGCCCGATGTCAAGAAAACAATTTAAAACTGGGTTATATATCTCTCTCTCTCTCTCTCCTGCCTCTTCTGTCTCCAGCATTATCCCGACCACATCGCCATCTAATTGGTTAAGCAAGCGACAGCACGCGAGAGGCAGAGCCAATCTGAAGCGGAAGCTGTCCTCACACACACGACGGAGAGGGAAAGTTTTCTCGTTTGGAGAAGCTCTGGAGAGCAAACATGTGTCGATTGTAAATGCAGAAAACTCTCCCAAAATTTTAATAAACATCCCAGATTTTCTTTGTGTCCCTCTGTTTTCCTGTATTGGCTGAGAGTGAACTAAAACCATAGAACTATAATAAAACCTGGAAGATGTATCCAAAATGGCCGTCCTGTTTATCCCTATGGAAAGTGCTCATTGGCGCATGACCCCAAAAAAGTTTCTTACTTCCGCATTTACTTCCTGATACGAAGGCTGACATCTTTGCTTTCCCCCATGATGCTTTGAGCGACGTGAACGACCACGCAGCTTGCAAGTTTTTGTGTTAACGTTAGCTTGTGTGATTGTAATTGTGTTCTTCATGTTAGAGCACACCTGAAAGCGTCTGAAATGAAATAAAATACAACTTACAGGTATCGCTAGTCGAGCCTTTTCCACGAGCTTCTGTTTATATCGTCCGACGTGCTCGTTCACGTGACTCGCACATGTTTGCGGTGACGTCACTTCATATAAAAACGGTAATTTCTGTGATTTTAGAAACGGTAGAAAAGAACATTTCCTTCTATTTTATTTAAATACCGATAATAATTCAGTCCTGTCTGTAATTATAATGTGCAATTTTAGAAAAAGGCTGGTTCCAAGAGGCTGCAGTACCTCGCACGGCCACAAATCAATCTGGGACACAGACAGAGGGGGCGTGCCTTATCCAGTTCATTTAATACATCCATGACTAAAACCAGTGCACCTCGGCCCCGCCTCCACAGCCTTTCAATGTCGGTGGTTCTGACACAATAAACGTGCAGAAAGTGCCTTTAGATCATGAAAACATAAAGAACAGGACAGAGGAGTGTGAAGCGGCACACCAAGCGGGCGTGTTCATGTGTCGTGCATGTGTCGGTGTCGGTGTGCGCTGCGGTCAGATGGGTCAGATATGTGATGTTTGACTATTGTCCTGCTTTACTGCGTTATGTTACTTGACTATATTATATATATATTTATTCAACTTTATAAGAGATGCTTCTGAGTCTAGGAACTCCATGCACTTCTGGAGCTATTTATTTTCAATTTGTTTGATTAAATAAACATGCTTTAGGCATTTAGAAGTTAAGAGTTTGTATTATTCAACATTTTTACGCCAATTTTCACACTTTTGCTGCAAAAGAATATTGGTTCTAAATATCGGTTATCGGCCTACTTACCTACTAATAAGTAGTATTAGCCCTGAAAAACCCATATCGGTCGATCACTAATATTTAGTACCCCATACCAAATATGTAACGAGAGAACCTCTTGTTCATGATATCCTTCCCCACCTACAAACATCTGCTTGTTTGCATTAAAAAGGTGGTCACAGACTGTGTTTAAGAGATGTTGACTCACTCAAAGGCTGTGAGGATTTCTAAAGAACAAGACTCCCTCAGACTCCAGTCCAGGTCCTTCAGCTGCTGAGTTTCAACCTGCCTCCTAACTTTCTTCTGGGTTGTCCCACATTCTTATTAAGTAAAAAAAAATAAAAATCTTTTAATTCTGCTTCTATTTGCATTTGTGTAATATAAATGTATTAAATGTTTTTGATTGAGCTTGCTGATGTACTATGTTGTTTTTCCTTTCTTTACAGTTTGTACTTTCTTCCTACGATGTCCCGCCCTCCGTGCTTCACTCAGCCTGTCTCTGTTGAGATTCTCCGATGGCTCTCTATTGAAGGGGCCGCCAGCGAATGCTAAAGAGGCTGGCGAAGTGGAAGTCTCCTCTGTTGTCCTGTGATTGGCCGCTGGAGACCAAGACCGCGTAGAGCCAATGTCCAACAAGCACGATAGCAACTCATCAGAGGGAGAGGAGAAAGGGTAAGAGAGTGTGTGAAACTCTGATGTTAACATGAAAGGACAGCACAGGTTAGGCTTTAGGTTTGACAGAACTGTGAGATAAAAGATGGCTGTAGGGATTGAGGACGCTCCTGTCAATCAAAGTCACCACATCAGCAACTTTGTATTAAATAAAACATCAAAAGACGGAGAATGCCGGGATGTTCCACAGATAGTCACTTTGTAATTTGTTTATAGGTTTGTAGCAGTGTATGACAAAATAATCGATATCCTGATACTGGGTAGACGATTTTGCCGAAAATGAATGTCTCGATTACTCGATGTTCTGGAGTATTCCAATAACATTATTCAGACGACATTTTAATAATGCACTAGGAACGTGCTAAAACTTTCCTGTAAATGTCTTTGTTGAGATTCACAAAACATGGATTTAAGGCTGTTGGTGGATATGTGAAATTAGTGCATTTTTTAAGTCTGTTGCTTGGTTTGAGATAGGACTGGGCAATTAATCAAATTTTAATTAAGATCGAGTTGTCGATTCAGTAATTTATTATTGTCAGTGTTCAGCTTGGGTGTTTTTAATTCAGGTCTACAGCCAATCCTCTGTCTGTAAAGGTATGTGGTTTGGCGCAAAGGACTATGGAGAAAGAAATTACTTTTGTGTGTGTGTGTGTGTGTGTGTGTGTGTGTGTGTGTGTGTGTGACAATGGTGAAATGTCTGTCTTGTTTATTCAATCCAACTTTATTTCTATTGCACTTTTAAAAAAACAACACCGATGACCAGAGTGTAGTACACAGCAATTATACAAAAGAGAACAGTGCATTAGACACAAATCTTAAAAAAACAAGATTAAAGAGCACACTGTACACCATAAAAGTAAAAAATTCAAAACCAACAAGGAGTGATCTGTTAACCTGAGCGAGTGTGCAGGATGTAGGACTGAAGCAAGTCGTACAGATAAGGTGGAGCAAGGATGGAAACATTTGAAAACAAACAGGATTTTAAAATTAATGCAATTGGAGACATGAAGCCAGTGAAGACATTAAAATGGAGTGTGATGTGGTCTTAGTGCCAGTCCAAAGATGAGCTGTTGCAGCCGTGCAACCTATTACTGAAAGACATATACGTTTGATAAGACAAAAGAAAATTGTGATTGATCTATTTGAGATTTTTTTTTTTGTCATATCGCCCAGCTCTAGTTTTAGACGACATTGCATTCTCTCTCTCTCTCTCTCTCTCTCTCTCTCTCTCTCTCTATCTCTCTATCTCTCTATCTCTCTCTATCTCTCTCTATCTCTCTAACTCTCTAACTCTCTAACTCTCTATCTCTCTAACTCTCTATCTCTCTAACTCTCTATCTCTCTAACTCTCTAACTCTCTAACTCTCTATCTCTCTATCTCTCTATCTCTCTATCTCTCTATCTCTCTATCTCTCTATCTCTCTAACTCTCTAACTCTCTCTCACTCTCTATCTCTCTAACTCTCTCTCTCTCTAACTCTCTAACTCTCTCTCTCTCTCTCTCTCTCTCTCTCTCTCTCTCTCTCTCTCTCTCTCTCTCTCTCTCTCTCTCTCTCTCTCTCTCTCTCTCTCTCTCTCTCTCTCTCTCTCTCTCTCTCTCTCTCTCTCTCTCTCTCTCTCTCTCTCTCTCTCTCTCTCTCTCTCTCTCTCTCTCTCTCTCTCTCTCTCTCTCTCTCTCTCTCTCTCTCTCTCTCTCTCTCTCTCTCTCTCTCTCTCTCTCTCTCTCTCTCTCTCTCTCTCTCTCTCTCTCTCTCTCTCTCTAACTAGAAATGATCTGGTTTACTGTTTGTGGATTTTCCTTGTGGAAATTTCTAATGAAAATAAAATGTAATCTGTAGGAAAACTGGGAGTATGAAATAATCACATTTTGAAATCTGAAACCCACAAATAAACGTTCTATCAGTTAGCGTACACTTTCTATCATGCTATATGAATAATAACAGCGTCCAAAAAAATGTTTTTATACATAGCTAACACAAGTGCAAATTAGGGCATGGTCATATCATATCTGGTGATATATCATAATTAAATGGGGACGATATGACATTAGGAATAGTGTGATATAATGGAGTATTGTGGCTAACTGTTAACGCTAAAACCTACAGGGAATGAAACAGTGACTGTGGAGGCTCTGAAGAGGCTAAAAACTCTGATAATGAAACAGATGTGGAAGCAAACCTCTTAGCACTAACTTAAAATACAAACACAAATACTATAAAAGCCACTTTTAGCAGCCTTGGGTTTATTGATAATTATATCGTTGCTGTTGTTGTCAGCCCTGCGACGAGTTGGCCACTGTCCAGGGTGTACCCCGCCTAAGGCCCAAAGTCACTGGGATAGGCTCCAGTCACCCGCGACCCCTAACGGGAATAAGCGATAGAAAATGAATGAATGAATGAATATATCGTTGCTGCAAATGTTGTCTTTTATATCAGGATCAACATTTTAGGCCAAAACAGCATTTGACTTAATGATTCAATGACATTTTGAGGGTTAGAAGCCCTGTACATTTATACCCTACCATTATTCTAATCCAAATTTAATAATTTGATAATCTGAAGCTATACAGTTAAGAATATGATTTTTGGAAGTCCTTTCCAATTCTGTTCTGCTGCTCCATGCAGTGGCAAGAAGAAACCCTTATCTTTATAGTTTTTTGAGATGTCAGCGAGACGTTTAAATGGTAAGACCATGACAAAAGTCCATTAAATTGTGAAAATTATAATGATTAGCATTTATAATCAGAAAAGTAAACATTTTGTATTACCCAAAAAAGCACAGTTGATGTGCAAGATTAAATAAGTCGTTTTTCGAATGTGAGCAAAGGGCCCGACATGATTACAAGCAGCAGAGCACTTTAGGGGGCTGTGTATCGAGCAAACTTCTCTACATCATTACCCCCTTAGTATGGCACCTATCACTAAGGGGTTTTTGGGTTACACAGAGCGCCATGCATGATTCATGTGTTACAATCAGTGAACATGACTTCCATTTGTCACACACACGGCAGAGAGATTGTTCACCATTTTATTTTCAACATTTCAAAATTTTAAACCTGAGACTCAATTTCAGATTTACATTTTTTAAGGATTGTGAGTATTTGCATTTAAAATAATTCGTACTAAGATATTCCAAACTTTACACAAAAACAGAATAAATAAATATATAGGTAAGACTAGTATTGGATGGTTTAGTCGTCAGAGATTGCACTAATCTTAGTTTTAAGCTTCTGATGAAACAAGATACAGGTTTATTACATAACAAGAATAGGATTCATGAATACTACATGTCATTTAAAAGGTTGCTAGATATGAAACTAAACAAATTTGTGGTTTTCGGCTCGTGTGCGTCTCACTCATCACAAGCACGTGTTCTGCCCAGCGCTGCCTCATGACCCTGACCCCTCCCCCTCTGATCTCTGAGTCACAGATAGCACACAATGTATTTTGGCGCTCCAAATCCAGCTTTAGGCTACGGGCACTTCTGCACCAATTTCCCCACGTGCAAGAATAAAGTGCAGTATGAAGCCTTTCATTCCCCAATTACTGGAGACACTGGTGGCTTTCAGCACTACAACGTCATACACGTTGTAAAGTCAGCTGTCTGTGTGACGGCTCAGTTAGGATTCATGTCTAATTTTAAGTGCGTTTAAAAAGGAAAATAGCTCTTCTTTTCTGTTTCCAACACAGTTTAGTAATGTGTTTTGTTGCAGCATTACAATTGCAAATAATAAGTTATTTTTCTATGTCTGAACCTTGAAGAAAGAGAGGGGAGTATTTCTTCATCCTGTTTATTGTAAAAAGCAGTATTAATTTAAAACAGCTTAAAAATAAAGACTCGTCCATTGACTGAATGTTCAAAACTGCAGAATCATAGGCCTTTATTATGGCATTTCACCATAACAAGCAACACATTTTTAATTTACTTGTTTTTATTGTTTATTTATATTGTTATTTTTGGAGTAAAAATATGGGCAGAGATAGGAAGGAGGTGAAAACAGAGGTTTTCTGTACACATAAGCCTCGAATGCGTACAATAAAGAATGACTCAAACATGCATAAATCAGTCAAAAAACAAATTTGAGTACCGTAAGCTAATGATAATCATAACTGTCAATTTTACTTAATATGTTCCCTTTAAATTCATATTTCTTTTTGTATTTCTCTAAATTGCTTTACACTAACATTTCTCATATCCTGATGCACATTGCAATGCAAATTGTCTTTATGTATCGCAATGGGTATTGTATTGTCGCAAAAGTTCACATAAGTTGATTTTATAAATGATAGGTTTGATCAATGTCGGGCATTCCTTTTAGTGCATTTTGACCCCCACAGTGCAAGTGAGTGGCCCATGTGACCTCAGCCTGATCACTGTTGTGCACTACGCTTCATGTGACTCTCACTGCAGCATGTCATGGTAGCACACAACTATTCTGATTATATAAACATGGTCTAATTCAATTCAGAGTCAGATGAACAATTTCAAGTTAATTATACTTAAAATGCTTTATATATTCTGCAAATCTTAACTCTTATCACAAAAACTGTGCTGAAATTAGAGTAGTGAATATAGTGTGTCATAGCTGACATCAGGACATTGTGGATATTATTTATGGAATATGTGAAATATTCATATCAGAGCAGTGACTGAATGGACCTGGTCACCTGAATCAAAATAAAACAGCAGTGTCTATTCGCCTCTAAATATAAAGTAAATACAATGCTGTTTATTGCGGACTGTGCATTTTTTACCCTTGATCTACCCGGGACTTCCACTTTTACAAATTAGCACGTCCAGAATCTCACAATGGGGTCTTGCCAACAGTTCAGCAGTTGTCGGTTTGATCCCCAGCGGCATCATCTTAAACCTTAGGTCAGACGTAAAATGATCTGCCTGGACCGGAGCAGAGCCTGGTCCAGCTCACCTCTCTCCGCTGCAGTAAATCCCAGCAGGTGGTGGATTAAACGCACTCCCCCCATTAACACTGGCTTGGGGAGAAGGCCATCTCTTTTAAGTCATAGAACCTGTCACGATGTTTGCTCATAGGAAGTAGTGTGGTTTAGGTGTGGAGCCAGCTCAGGAAGTCTCACAACATCGGAAATATTAATGCCAAACCTTTGTATAAAAGTTTTGATGTCATTGTTTCCAGCTGTCCTGTGGAATAAATATACAGCCAGTGGGTTCTGTTACCACTGGCTGTAACTATTAGTACCACCGCACATCATGAAAATACAATGATTCAGACACAGAACTGTGATTACAACCCAAGGTCGATGAAGAGGAGTTTAGACCCTGAATCCGCAATACATCTAATATGTTTTGTATTTGGGTTGGCAAGAGTATCTGTGATGGTCTGTCACCATAATTACTATTTCGAGAGCTTGAGATGGAACGTCAAAGAACGACTGCGATGGAAATCTACCTTGTTTGTGGTGCATTGGCAAAAACAATGTAAAAAAAGAATAATAATTAAAAGAACTGTAAAAATAGATCTATCACACTGTAGTGTCAGAATACTTTTGAATGAATGAAACTAAGTTTAGTATTACCATCTTAAAATATCCTTTGATTTAATATTAGGCTAACTGAAAATTCTATGATATGTGACGACTCAGGCTGGAGCTATATTGTTCAAGTTATTGATGGAATATTTTTAGGGCTAAATATTTAATGTGGGCGGCAGTAGCTCTGTTGGCAGAGAGGTTGTCTTCTGATCCGAAGGTCGGCGGTTCAAATCCCGCTCTTGACATAAACATAAACATCCTCGGTTGAGTGGTCAGATCCACTGACCCAAAGGTTGGCGGTGCAATTGCTCCCGCAGGTGAATACTGTCGTTGTGTCCTTGGGCAAGACACTTAACCTGCCTTGTCCCCAGTGTCTGCGTACACTGGTGTGTGAATGTGTGAGTGAATGGGTGAATGGTTCCCTGATGTAAAGTGCTTTGAGTGCCTCGAAGCTGTATAAATATGTGACCATTTACCATTTACCATTTATTCTCTCCAATAGTGGGGATTTTTAATGTAATATAATAACATAAGGGTTGAATAAGGCTAAATATAATTTCTATCTGCTAGTTATTTGTTGCAACTCATACAACCTGCTTTATGGTTATTGTGTCAGTGACATAAAGTTTTAATGTTATCATGTATTTTGATATTTTCTGGAGAAGCATATCGCGCTTTTCTAGTGTGTTATTATGACAAACATACAGTTGAGAAATGCGCATCTATGTTTTTGTACATTGAAGAAAACAGATTTGCTTGTCTCAAATTAAATGTATTTCTTACGAGTGCAACCACGACAATTTATGTGCGGTATGTGCCCTATGAATTCATTAAGCAGCTTTTTTTTAGGTCCTGGAGTCACATGTTAAACAGTATGGAACAAACATTTTGTTGCCAGGTAATAGCCCACTGTTCTAAATGCTAATAGTAACATGTGACACAAAGGACACAATAGAGTTGGCTTTCATAGTCCCTGTCAGTAATTACTTTACTGCACATTGTTTTCGACCAGAGCTTGGTACAGAACTTACTTCTTTGTTAACAGTAAATAGTTAATATCACAGTGTTGTTGTTAACCCTGCAAAAGCGGGCCCCTGTGCAGGGTCTACTCTCCCAAAGTCAATGGGATAGGCTCCAGTCACCCACAACTCCCATCGGGAACAAGTGGTAGTAAATGAACGAATTAATGACAAATATTGCAATGGAATAATTACATACAGTACTGTTTGACAAGGCAATACTTTGAAACTTGTCCTACGTTGTTCCAGCACCTGGCTGTTACCTGTACAATTATAGGCCATGGTAATATAAATTAATGACCCTGCTTTGTGATATTGGTACTGTTGAAGTGTTATGTTATGTAAATTTAACATTAACATAATAAACATTATTAATGTGTTTAATGGAACTTGTTGAGTTGTAAAGCACATTTTGTATGTTTATAGAAGCACAATGAAGAGTCTTCAGCTTTTCATTTCGACATTGGTTAACTGAATTATCATGTATTTGAATAGAAGCCATTTAGAGTTGTATGCTAACATGATTACATGCACAGAATGGGTAATTTGTCATGCATTGTCTAGCAGTCTTTTTAACTAACATGGTTTGTTTATTTGGAAATTGCATTATACAAAAATGTTGTGAATGTTTCTTTTTAAAGCAGTGTTGTAGTAATTGAAGACAAAGTGTTTTTCAGTCAAGTGAATCTCATTTACTTTAATGTTCTATCATTCTTTGTATCTAATACTTCCTCTGGTAACAGTTTTATGGAATAAATATAATTGAGTTTGTACAGGATTTAAGCCAGAGTGGCCATGGGCCCCAATGCAAGCTGGGCCCTATTCAGAGCACATCCATGCAAAATCAAGCGCTGGATCGTTAGGAACACTAAAGAGAGATACAGTCCGTGCAGCACACACTACTCACCATAGAGCATTTTACTAACCACAAACCTGTCCTCTCATGAATCCGTCTGCAGTGAGACTATGATAGAACATTTTATCCTGCTGTGTCCAAACTCCATTCAGTCCAGAGGCATTTGTTTATTTTATCTCTGAGCTGCTATTTAACTGCAGCTATTTTGCAGCTTTACTTCCCAAAAATATAAAGTAAAGTTCTTTTCACAGTAATCCAGTCAGAAATTAAGGTCAACTTGCATGTTTCCTAAAATTGTTACAAGTTACAAGAGCACTGCATTGTTTACTAGGCTTTAGTCAGATGATCAAATGCACAGCTTATATTGGATATAGAGAGGAATAATGAGTAACACCATTATAGAGGGCCGTATACTTACAAAAGGCCGTCCACAAGCTAGTTGATTAGAGGGAAACACTGAACTTATAAGAGTGTACGGGGGTCGCTGTATTAGTAGAGTAGGCCCATGATATGGTAAGGTTCAAGTAGGCCCTTCCAGAGTGAGGGCCCTAGGGCACTGGCTGAACTGCCTGATGCTACACCACAGCTCCCAGTGTTTGTAAACAGACTGTCTGCATTCTAAAGGTCGGTATCGTTCTTTGCGTTGGCTCGTATGCCTTTTCAAGTAGGAGAGTTAGCGCTACCCACAAAACATTGCAAACTATGAAAAACCAGGGCTGTTATGGTGAGTGTCAATTACTTTCCCACATGCAAGCCACACCAGAGCCTTGTTACAAAACTCACCCGCCTGTAACAGTGTTTTGTTTAGTCTATTTATGTTGCAATTTATGCCTAAATTAGCATAAAGTGATCACATATTAAGCCAGTCTTATGGACAACAATGCACCAAAAATTTGGCAGGCCCCAACAGTTTGTCAATGATTTTTTTCCACCAAGCACCAAATGAATTCACATTAATTGGTAAACTTTAGAAAAGAGAGCTTGGTGCCGTGGTTGAGTGGTAAAGCAGCAACATATGCAAGGATATGTGTAGCCGGCCTCAATTTGTGAGTTTGATTCCTAGCTCTGACCATTTGCTGTCTCTCACCCTTATTTCCTACTTTGCTATCCTATCTAATAAAGCCCATGGGCCAAATAATGCTTTATAAAAAGAACAGAAAGTTGAGTTGAGTTGAGAAGTTGAGTCTTAATTTTTGTGACGGATGTAATGGACATACAGTCAGGCCCATATATATTGGAACATTGACATGGTTCTATTCTTTTTGGCTCTATACACCACCTTAATGGACTTCAAATAACAAGATATTCTTTAACTGCAGACTTCCAGCTTTGATTTGGGGGCATTTAGATCCAAATCAGATGAATGGTTTAGGAATTACATAAGTTTGTATATGTGCCTCCCACTTTTAAAGGGACCAAAAGTATTGTGACAAATTTACAATGATAAATCAAACTTTAATTTAGTAATACTCTGTTTCAAATCCTTTGCAGTCAATTGCAGCCTGGAGTCAGGAACGCATAGACATCACCAGCCGCTGGGTTTCATCCCTGGTGATGCTTTGCCAGTACTCTACTGCACTTGTCTCCAGTTTTGTCTCCAGAAAGTGAAATGCCTGCTCAATTGGATTCAGGTCATGTGATTGATTTTACCATTGCATAACATTCCACTTTTTTGCCTTAAAAACTCTTTGGTTGCTTTCTCAGTATGCTTTGGGTCATTGTCCATCTGCACTGTGAAGTGCCAACTAATGTGTTCTGAAGCATTTGGCTGAATATGAGTAGCTAATATTGCCTGAAACACTTCAGAATTCATTCTGATGTTTTTGTCAGCAGTCACATCATCAATTAATACAAGGGAACTTGTCCCATTGGCAGCCATACATGCCCAAGCCATGACACTACACCACCTGCTTCACTGATGATGTGGAATGCTTTGGATCATCTGCAGTTCATTTTCTTCTCCAGACTCTTCTCTTCCCATCACTCTGGTACAAGTTGATCTTATCTGTTCATATGATGTACTAGAAGTGTGAAGGCTTTTTAGATGTTGTTTAACTCTAATCTTGCCTTCCTGTTTTTGAGACTCATCAGTGGTTTACATCTTGTGGTGACCCTTCTGTATTCACTCTAATGAAGTCTTCTCTTGATTGTTTGTTGTTTGTGTGTCTTTGACACACATACACTGAGCTCCTGGAGAGTGTTCTTGATCTGGCCAACTGTTGTGAAGGGGTTCTTCTTCACTAGGGAAAGATTCTTCGTTTATTCACCACAGTTGTTTTCCGTGTGTTGCTGAGCTCACCAGTGTGTTCTTTCTTTTTAAGAATAATCCAAACAGTTGATTTGTCCACACCTAATATTTTTGCTATCTCTGATTGGTTTGTTTTGATTTTTCAGCCTAATGATGGCTTGCTTCACTAATAGTGACAGCTCTCTGGATCTCATATTGAGAACTGACAGAAATAGATTCACAAATGCAAGTAGCACACTTTAACTCTACACCTTTTATCTGCTCCTTGTCCATGGGATACTGAGGGAATAACTGTCCTATTACTTTTGGTCCCTTAAAAAGAGGGAGGCACATGTACAAACTGTTGTAATTCCCACACCTTTCACCTGATTTTGATGCTCAAATTAAAGCTGAAAGTCTGCAGTTACAGCACATCTTGTTTGTTTCATTTCAAATGGTGGTGGTGTATAGAACCAAAAAGGTTAGAATTGTCGATGTCCCAATATTTATATACCTCACTGTATATACTTTTTTGTGTGCAGCTTGCAGGCAACAATTTTATTAATTTTTTAAGGATTTTTTTCTCCTTTTAGGCTTGTAGAAAGTAGCTTGTAGCTAAATCTGGCGCAGAGCATCTCTTCTCATTGAGTTTAATGTTATCTGTGCACTGTCCTTGTTTTAAATAAATAAATAAAATAAATTGGTTTTAGTGTAGCAGTGAAATGGGAGTGAAGACCAGAAAGGATATTCAGCTGGAATCAATCTCACGACACTGAAGTCGGCACAGAGCCTGGCATAGGTGCTGCTGCCACACACATCCAAAGACAAATAACAGAATTAATGTTGACTTTTCTGGCCTCATTTAAATGCATGGGATTGAACATTTATATCAGTACCTGGCTGTGTGTGCAGCTATTCTAAACTTTTACAGGTATACACTAGAAAAAGATTAGTTCACACTATCCAATGGAGAGCCACAATCCAGAGAGATGAATTGGGATACAGTTTTCATGTCCACATACCAGCACACCCGCTTTCATTTTTGATGAGTCCACTGCAATATAGTATTTTATACTGTCTAAAAAAATCTCTATTGGTGGATCAATAAATAGTAGAAAAGTATGCACTGTGTGAGAAATTGTTTTCTAACTAACCACATTTAAATATCTCTGAAATGCAACATAACTTTGCAAAATCTTTATTCTCCTGCAATCATTACGACGTCATTGCTAAAAACAAATCCTCTTTTGCTCGACCCCCCCATGCATGCCCACTGCTCTGTACTTGCTTCCTCACCAGTTTTTTTCACATTTTGGCTCAAATAAAAAAACTAAAATCCTCTCCATGCTACAGTGAACTGAAGCTCTCCAATGGAAGGCCTGGCAGCATGACACTTAGTGGTGATGATGTTTACAGTGATGTACAGTAAAGATGCCGGCACACTGGCGATAAAGAAGACATATTGTGTTTTTGTCTGCATTTTAGATATAATCCATGTTTGACACCCATGGTTTATATCTATAAAGCAGACAAAAGCACAATATGTCTTCTTTATTGATCTGAACCCAAACTAAATTTACGAGATATCAAAGAACTCCAGTCCTCACCAGACTGCACTGGAGAGACTTTCCCAGCTCCACTTATGCAATTCAGTTGGCATTAAAGCTTAAGTGAATTTGGATTGAAGGCAGCTAGTGCTATTTTTAGTTCGTTAGTTTTGACACAGGAGCGCAGACCGTTTATAAGGCATGACAAATAAGACATTAAGACACAAACATGGACAGTAGTATTTTAAAAGCATGAAATGAGAGAAAGCATCAGTGACTGTAGTAAAATGAGTGAGAGACTTTGTATAAGGTGTGTTGGAGTGACGAAGACTTTGTTATGCTGAGCGACATGGAGAGGAGGCGGGGCTTAGGGAAGGGGGTGGTCTTTCAAAGCAGGCACAGTGTGAGAGATAGAGTAGGCAGAGGAGTGTAGTTAGGAGCTTCAGAGCCTCTGAGCAAAAGCAGGGAGAGCTGCTTCTACCTCCAGCTCAACACCATAACCGATGACTTCTTTCCTCTTGTTTTCACCATCTTTAGACCAGCCAGGATTACTTCTGCAAATGGAGATGGCACTGTCTAACGTTTGCTAAAAAGAGGTTGAAAGATATCTTTCTTTTCTTTCTTTTCATCACATTTCTGGTGACAGAAAAGGATCACCATGCATATCTTACAGCCGTATTGCATCAACAGGTCGGTGTGCTCATTTATCCATTACTCTTTGGTCTTGATACAAAGTGGGTGTGTGCACTGTGTCATCCTCTGCTGCACGTGTATCTCTGCAAGGCTGATGGTTCCCTAGAGCTGCTCTTATCTCCATCTTTGATCAGGCTTTTCCTAAGCATGCCACTGCTGGACTAAAATATTAGACATAGAGGAAATCTTTATTTGATTCAGGTGTTTGATTTCTCATGTGACTGTGGGCTTTGTGAGCTGAAAAAATGTGTGCAGAGTTAAGATGATTTCCTTCTATCAGCTGATGGTCTGATTGGCTTCGGGACTTTCCATCAGGCTGTCAGTGGTCAAAATGCAGTAATTTTATTAAACATGGACCATTAAAAACTAAATTATAACACATGACGACCAATAGTACATAATTAATGCTAACATTTTCAATATAATCAATGTTTTAGTCCTTGGGTCACAAATATTTAAATTATTAACTTTTTTCTCAGAATATCTGTCAATTTGTTAATTTTACATGTGAGGCAGGCCTTGGATGTGTTCCACTAATTTGGAAGCCAGCTGTGCTGAGAAATGACAATCAACAATTATTGATGGAAAGTGGTTTTGATCAAAAGTGGTTTTGATGTTTGGTGATGTTTTGAAGATGTATAGAGTATTTCATACTGAACTATTTGACAAAATCTTACTCTGTCATTTTATATGTTCCTCTGTGAACAATAACAATGACTGCATTAAATTGCATGTTTGCTTAAATTGCTTCTATTTAATAGACTTGACTTGGTAGTAGACATTAAACTCTGGTGTGATGTTTCCACATAGAGCCGGAGTATACGACACCTGTTTTATACCAGTCCTGTGCCACAAAGTAGAGGCTGGAGCAGGTGCTGAGACCAGACAGTGCCATGATCAGAAATGTGGCTGTAGTGAAATGGAAGAATCACATGTGAGGAGGTACTGAAAAAAACTGGACTAAAGGATATTCTGGAGAGAATAACTCAGAACTGCTTCTGGGGGTTTGGAAACGTAATGAGGACAGAGAAGGAAAGTCTCTTGAAAATATCCTGAAGGTGGAGAAATATCTGAAAACCTGATCAATGAGGGGCATGGAAAAGAGACTAAAAAGGGACCAAAAGGACATTCATACAAAAATGATGATGATGATGGTTGGTAGACATTAAACCAATCCTTCGCTTAATATCATGGAAACTATAGCCCAAGTGTGAATGAGCAGTCCAAATACAGTCTCAGATACAAGTGTTATTGTCATGTCTCATATATTTATTGTACTCAAACGGTTTATTTGTACCCATAAAGTGCCGATCAGGACCAATTGGTTTAAGCTTGGACTCAACTAATAACTGGAACTAAACCAGAATAAAACTGGATTTAGTTCAAAAGACTTTCTGGTGTGCATCGTGGTACACTGTTCGTGAACCACAGTTTGATATAAATGTAATTCCATATAATAGAACTATTGATTTGATTGGTATTGGCTCTCCTCCCTTGTTGCTCCTATTGCTGTTCTGCTTTGCCATAATTTCTGTTGCCATGTGCACTGTGATAAAATGAATACATTTTCTGAACTGTGAAAAGCATGAAGAGCACAGAATGAGATGTCAGATGATTTTTTTTTTCTGTTGTGGCAAAGAGCAGCAAAGTGGATTTGACAGCCCAAACTGTGAGGGTGAGGGAGGGAGAGACGAGAGGATTGGGAAACCTGTTACCTAACACAATTAATGGGAGTTAGGATTGGGGAGCACAACAGTCTTGACATTGTTGAATTTTTTTCTCATGTTTATTTAAGATACTATTAACATTATCATTTTGAAAAGGATATATTCAGGGATTCCATGCTTTTTAGTAAGATTTACAATAGAATATAAACCATTAAATTTGGTTATTGTGAGACCAGTTAATTGTAGAAAATGGAAATCCTAATAAAGAATGGAAAGGTGGGTAGTCAGACAGTAGAAGCAAACCTACTGTCTGAAAGGACAGTAAAGGATGCAAACCTCGGGGTAATAACAGTGAAAGAACCATGAGTGAAAGAATTATCCCTATCTTCAATGTGTGGCTGCATATGTGTGGGTAAGCTCTGTTGCAAATGTGACTCAAACTAAAAAACGTCAAGGTTACTGTGCAAAGAATTTATTTACTTATATATATATATTTACTTGACAGAATAGTGCAACGTGAAAAGGGGATGAGAGAGGGTAGGACATTAGGTCAGAAAATTGTCTTAATCTGAATCAAACTCACAGTGCTGCAGAGTCTGGTGTGCTATCCACTCGCCCACTGAGCAGCACCAATACAGTCCCAATCCAAAGTTTTAAAACCAGTTGAACAAATGAAAAAAGTCACATTTTGCATGGTTGAATCTTAAGTTTCCAAATAGAGCTTCAATAAGCACAAAGAAATGGGACTGAGACAAAAAAAGTTTGAGTAACCATTTTATTGAAAACTATTAAACTGAAATAGGCTGCTCTGCAGCTGATCGAAAGTTAAGAACCACGTGTCTTTAAAGCCCAAATCAGGATCCGATTGGTTGTCCATCAAGACACTGGAAAATTTACAGGAGACACCAAACATGGGACATTGAAAGGTGGACAAAAGTTTTATTCTGATTGTTTCAAACGTTACTGGCACGACAAGCAGGTCCAACTGAGATGTTTTCTACCGGTCACAGGGAGGGGGCGCCATAATGATCTGTGGTGCTTTTTCCTTCAGTGGAACAATGGAGCTCCAGGCGGTGCAGGGGCATCAAACGGCTGCTGGCTCTGTGCAGATGTTGCAGAGAGCATCCTTGACTGAAGGCCCTCGTCTGTGGAACCACTTGGTTTTCAACAGGACAACGCTACAATTCACAAAGCCCGCAGGACAAAGCAAGACATCAAGACAACAAGAATAATATCACTCTTTTGGAATGTCCTGCATGTTCCCCTGATCTAAATCCAATTGAGAACCTTTGGGGATAGACAACAGTTCTGGAAAGTAGATGCCCTTCATGAGGCAGTCTTCACCACTTGGAGAAATGTTCCCACTCACCTCCTGGAAAGTGGAAACACTTGCATCAAGCATGCTGCAACCGAGTTTTGAAGTGATCAACAATAACGGCGCCACTACTCATTACTGAGTTCATGTTTGAGACTTTGATTTCTGTTGTGAGAGGAATTCGGGGTTGTTTTTGAGGTGTGGTCCTAAACTTTTGATCAGCTGCAGAAGAGCCTATTCATACATTCATTCATTTTCTACCGCTTGTTACCGTTCCTGGGATCGTGGGTGACTGGAGCCTATCCCAGTGACTTTGGGCCTTAGTACATCCTGGACAGTGGCCGACTTGTCGCAGGGCTGACACAGAGACATGGACATGGACAACCATTCACTCTCACATTCATTCTCTACGGGCAATTTAGAGTTGCCAATTAACCTACACAGTCATGTCTTTGGATGGTGGGAGGAAGCCGGAGAACCCGGAGAGAACCCACGGTAACATGGGGAGGACATGCAGACTCCACCCAGAGAGATCATGTGATGTTGAGGTGGTCCAGGATTCTAACACACAATCTCCTTATTGGAGTTGATTTCAGTTTGTTGATTTCAATAATATGTTTACTTTTTTTGTCTCACTCCCATTTCTTATTGCTTATTGAAGTTCTACTTGGAACCTTGTTAAGATCCAGTCAATGTAAAATGTGGTTTTTGTGATTTGTGATTTTTTTCCATTTATTCAGCTGGTCTTAAACTTTTGATCAGCACTGTATCTTTTCAAAAGATACTTCCAATAAATACCATTATAGTTCTAATTTACCACCATATTCAAAGAAGAATGATACAAAATAATTTAGGCTAGGTTTCTCTTATCATTATGTACTTTTATAACTGCAGTAATACTAAAATTAGAACATCCTTCTTGTTAAGTTGACTGGATGAATGAAAAGAGCCTGTGCGCATGTGCTTTCATAGTGTAATATAGTACACATCACTTTCGTCCATGAGGCATCCACAGGGAGAGCCAACAGCCTGGGACACCTGACACATGCTCTGGGTATGCAACCCATTTGGCTGCTACTGTATTTCTCATCACTAGTTCAACTTCAACACTGAGGATGTAACTGAATACAACAGGCTGCCAAAAGTGCACTTGTGGCAGTATAAGGATATGTATCTGGCCCGTCAATCTGCGTATTTGAGACTCATAATCACAAGATACTAAACTTTACTTTATATCTGGTTATGATTTGTTGACGGTAAAAAAAAGTAAATTTCTTATGTCTTAGCATTGTTTTTGTTTGTTTGTGCTTTGTAGTTTTTAATGCACACTTTTGATTAGAAAGCTGTGGAATAGCCTTTGCTCACGCCGGGACACAATTGGCTATGGTGGCCTCACATGACCCTTTGGATGGATCAAGCAGAACATTATAAGCCCAGTCTTAGCTGAAGTAGTTCTGGTAGACATTAGATAAAGATGGAAATAATGGAAAGATGATGAAAGTTTGATGGGCACTAGTTCATTCAATTCAGAGGGTTATTAGAGGAGAATGCCCAGCCTGTATAAGTCTGTTAAGAATGTTTTACTATTTGTTTTTTTTCTCCATTTGATTTCTGTCTTTCTTTCTTTTTTTTTTTTTTTAGGTTACTGAATGTAAGTTGTGTTTTTTGGGAAGGCTTACATTGTACATTTTGTACAAACCAAAATAAATCTAATGTATTTTATCTATCTTACAATATTTATTTGTTGTCCAAAGATTAGCCTAATGAATCTCAGCATGGTGCAACCTTGTGAAAAGGTGAAATTGGGTTTGTGTTATTCATTTAATGATAATAATTCTTATTCATCCAGCTCTCTCTCTGCTCTTGTGTGTCTACAGGTGGCCCGATGTCCCCAAAAGAAAGAGGAAGAACAGCCAGTGTTCTGTGAAGAGCATGTCTGGTAAGGACTTGCCTCTTTCTCATTCAGCTCTGCCTTTATGTGGCTTTGTTCCCACCTGAGTCCACTGAAATGAGCTCAACCAGTATGTCATTGAATATATGAGGGATTAGGCCCCCTCGGCTGCTCCCCACAGCTCCCAATGATGTTGTGGCTGTCATTACAGTGATAATCTCTGTCATTTCTCCTTCTTCTGTTCAGGCTTTGTGGAATATAAAAGGCTAGAGTTATACTAATATGTGGGTGGACCTTTGCAGACAAAAAGCAACGTAATTAACCATTTTCATTTTCATGATAATCCCGGACGTACATGAGACATTTGGACACATCGTGAATTTGAAATTGAAGAAACAAATACATTAAAAATGAAATGAAAATGTAAATTAGGAGAAGGTTGAATGGATTACATTGTTAAGGTGATACATTATGTTACACAACACATCCATTCAAGAACCATTTAAATCCAGCCCCTAATCTCCATCTCCATGCAATGTGGCTGTCTAAACTTGCAACCCATACTCCGGAGGACTCATTTAAGCATGTGATAGCACAAGACCTTTGATTTACAGTAAACATAGGAAATCATGCACATCAAATGACGAAAATGCATTTTAAATCATATTTTTATTGAAACTATGGAAAAACGAACATGTTATGTTTCCCCCAATTCTGTAAAGTTAATTATGGACTGCCATAATGGTTCAATATATGTAAGGATTTTAGCTTTCAAATCAGCTAATTCTATGGTCTATTCTATTGCAAATGTCTGTACAGTAGATTTCAGACAAAGGCCCTACTTCTCAAGTGCTGTCATTGAAAACTGTTGATAGATAATTGCAATAGCAGATTGTAAGACAGACTCCCTGTGATTACAGTAATGACAGTAGCAATGGCAGAGGGAATGGAGGTCTGGTGGTGAACAAAGCCCTTGTGTCCCTTATGGTCATACGTTTCAGTGTGGCATCTTAGAGGTTCCATAAAACTCGACCTTAAAGTAGAGCGTAAAGAGTAAAGTAGTAAAAAAATGCCTTATGTCATTGCAGTATTCAATGGAAATATGTGGGGGTTATGTTTCAATAAATCCTGTTAAAACATAGTTAGACAGCTACAGAACCCTCTACTAATATTGGCATACTGTACCAAAAGCTAAAACATGTTTTTGAAGTTTGAAAATGTTGGTGAATTTTTGGTTGTAAATATATATTGTTTTAGAGCTGCACAATTCATCGAAATCAAATCAAAATCACAATTTGACGCAATTAGCACATCGCAAGGCTTCAATTTTTGAAGCACAATAATTTCCTTCAGAAACAACAAAATATCCTATTTTATTCTGCATAAAACCCTGTAGTTCAGATTAGTTAAAACTTGGTCAAAAACAAGCAATAAAAATACAACTAAAAGCAACAAAAATGCGACTAAAAGCAAGAAAACGCAACTAATAGTGCCAAAAATGTGACAAAAAGCCATGTTCTGAAATATGTGTGATTCTTTTATTTGTTCATATTTCAGTCTTTTTGTCAATTCTCCTGGTGTTTAAATGTGAAGTTTGAACAGAATCCTATTAAAACGGAAACCTAATCCCATTCGCAATACTGGTTAGAAAAATCACAATTCGATATTTTTTGCAGCTCTACTGTATTATTTGATAAAAACTTCAAAAGTATTTGAAGTATATTCTAAATGAACTGAATATGGTATGATTAAACTTTGCAGAAAACTGTGGAGCGGAACTGTAAAACCTAGTAAATATGACGGGACTATACCAGTTAGCTGCCGGCTTCACATGTGCAGTATGGTCACAGTATAAGTCGTGTGTCACAGTCACAGTCTTCGGGGCTCCACTTTGATAACTGAGCTCCTTTACCCTCCTCTGCCTTCATCCCCTCGGTTCTGCCTCTGCACACTCACCCCTCTGTCTCTCCTCATCCTCCTGCTCCTATAGCTCTTAGTGTCTCTGTTGCAGGGTACATCCCCAGCTACCTGGAGAAGGACGAGCCATGTGTAGTGTGCGGGGATAAAGCCACAGGATATCACTACCGCTGTATCACCTGTGAAGGCTGTAAGGTACACGGTGCTCTTTACTTTTATGGAATAAGGATGAACTGTAAAGTGTGCAATAAAAAAGTTCATATATCTGTAAATCTGTACTATAAATGTATTGACAATTCAGAGGCAAAGCTATGACAAATGTGTGTTTTTTATACTTTTCTTTGCTGAAAACCTCCTTTAACAGAGCATGGCATGGTGGCATGTTCTACTGAAGAAACTAAGAAACCATAAATTGATTATATAATTTGTGTTTTCATAATTTATTATTTTTAATTGATTTATTGTGAAAGGACTGCTGGAAAATTAGGTGTAATCCTCTATGGCTGGAGGATGAGCTTTGGGGGAATCTAAGCCTGTTAAATATTTCAAAATAAGATTAGAAAGAGTCAAAGCCTGGTTTAAATCTGTCACAACAACAGTCTATCACCATACAGTAACAAGTACTCCTAAAACGCTTAACCTTCTCCTTAGTCACAAGCTAGTCACAGAATACTCCAATTACAGTACATAGTGATGACTTTATGTGATAAAAGAGGGTTGAATTTATTTGGGAAAGAAGTCCATTTCACTCTAAATATCTCTCAGGTTGTTAAATTGAGTTTGAAGGAAGCAAACAAACACTGTGCTGCTGCTAATATAATTGAAAAATAGAATTGATAAGAGCTTCATGCCACTGGCTTCTGACTTTGTGCATATGATTGCCCATAAAACAAATCCAAGGTCCTCTATATTTTCTATCTCTACATTTCTTTAGAGAAGTAGATAATATTGCACAGATACAATTTGATTCTAGTCAAAGAGTAGCGGAGCCACACTAGCATATTATCCAACCATTCTCAACATTCACTTATTCATTTGTTTAAGCTAATCAAAAGGCAAGAGCTATCACTTATTGAATCAAATTGAAACCGTTTTCTTGTATACATTTGTTTTTTTCCTTTTTGTACCATGGCTCAATGTTCCTTCTTTACTCTGTGTCATAGGGTTTCTTTCGCAGAACGATTCAGAAGAATCTTCACCCTTCCTACTCGTGTAAATATGAAGGCTGCTGCATCATTGACAAGATCACTCGAAACCAGTGCCAGCTGTGCCGCTTCAAGAAGTGTATCTCTGTGGGCATGGCCATGGACTGTGAGTCACTCATACATGAACACTAATACTACTAAGTCCAAAGTACTTATATTAATATAGAAACTAAATGTACTACATCTTTGCACAGCCTTTAGCCTTACAAGTAATATGTACAAGCCTTGTGTACAATATAGGTTACCTTACGATTCTTTGACATGAAAAATATTCCTTTTTAGATTAAATAATTAGAACCTTAGAATATATTTAGAATTGTATATCATGTGCCAAGTATTTAAAAACAAAAATTAACTAATAGCTCTCATTTTCTCCATTAGAGTTTGGATCGAATACGCACAACGCTATTCATTTGGTTATCTAATGCAGTAATGTCTCTTCACCCTTGGACCTAGCCACAAAGGAGACTATAATTTGTTACCTGATTTATTTAATGGCAGCACAATCTTGTAATTTGCATATGAAGAACAAAATGAACATACAAATTGGTTTTAGCCAGAGTACTTGGTGAAAAAACTTGAGTAAAGCATGTAACACCCAAACAATATTTTAAAATCTATAGTTCAAAATTGAGCTGGAGACAGGTCAGGATTCTCTGGTGGAGTTTGCTGTTGAACTATCAGATTGCAGATTTGTTTACCTGGTTTATGTTTCATATCTCTGTATAACAAAAACAGCATACACTTCAGCGTTTTCACTGTCATTGCCTAAAAAAACTATAGTCAAATCAAATCAATGTATTTTTGTAGCGCCCAAAATCACAACAACAGTTGCCTCAATGGGCCACAGGTAGAAAGTAGTTTAAATAAACAATGTTCACGAGAATTTAGCCATTGACCCTCCTTCTCGAAAATGAAAATGAAAACCCACTGGGAAAAAGTAAGTTCATCCAGTGCAGAGAGAATTCTTCCAGGCAAATGGGAACATCCAGGTCATAGTGAAAGTATGTTGTTATAACAATGGCTTCAGAAAGTGGTGCTATTATTCAACATAAGATATATTTTGTTATTTTCAGTGCCAGCCCCCTTCATGTGTTCCCTCAGAGTGGAAGCGACTGCGCTCTTACTTTTTAAAGCTCCAGAGGCTGGTTCTTTCCAGCTTTTCTTTAATCTAATGCTCAGTTTGGGGATCATGTCTACCTTTATTGCCTGAGCTAAAAAAAAACTGCTAATGTGCTTGCTATATGTAATTGTTGTTTTCTGTTTTATGTTATGTTTTCAGTGGTGCTGGACGACTCAAAGCGTGTGGCCAAGCGGCGGCTGATAGAACAGAACCGTGAAAAGAGGAAGAAGGAGGAGATGGTGCGAATGCTGCAGCTGAGGCCTGAGCCAGACATTTCAGAGTGGGAGCTAATCAGGATGGTCACCGAAGCCCACAAGAACACCAACGCACAGGGCTCCAGCTGGAAACAGAAACGCAAATTCATGGTATGTATTTTGTCATCCACAACCTCTGACTGATACACAACAGACAATACATGATACAATGCTCTCCACTAATAAGGACACACAGAAACATAAGTGGATGGACACATGTGTGCTTGTCAATATTTTTTGATTAATATATAACTGTAATTATTCAGGTCACAAAATAATAATGAAGTAAAAAATAATAATGTGACAATTTTAGAAACATGTATGTGAAGTGTAGTTTGATTTTATAAAGCTGGTCACACATTTGAGAAATTGTAATCACGTAGAGGATGGGAATTGGGAACAGATTACTCAGTAGGTAATTAATTGTGTGGTGTTAATAATTGTGAATAATTCTAAAATGTTTTTTCTTTCTTCTCACAATAATTGCAACACTATAAATTGATATTATGACTTCCTTTTTTGGAGACCGAAGTAACAAGATTATTATTGAATAAATGAAACATTGCTAAGTTTATACTATGCTGTAGTACATTCCAGGCAAAGCAATTACATTGTCATGAGACAAGCAAATGACAGACCCTGACCAGAAAAATTAGTCAATGACCTGAAACTTTGGGGCTTCAAGATGGACTTTATCCACTTGTAAACTGAAGGGCAAGAACATAGACTGGAAAAGCAGTGTAGAACAGAATATATTGGTGATTTTAATTGTATACACTCACCTGCTGACAATATGAGGAACTTTGCACCTTAATTTCTTGGAGACCAGTGCGTTGGAGGAGAGGGAGCAGCCCAGAATATATAAATAAAAGATTTTGTCTAATTGTCTTTGGTCATTTACAAGGAAGACGATGTGGTAAAATCTGTTCTATTTATTTATTTAAATACTCACTGGCCAAAAGAACACCTACTGGATTTAATTAAGAACACGTGTAAGGTTCTTCCATTGGTTAATTACTGCATGTTCAACAATAATGTGGTCCAAAGAACGGCTGACTACCGGTGTATAGAGCAGACTTTGCTCAGTGATCCACCTTGTTCATTCACAATGCAAGATCTTGATGAAACATTACTCCAGGAAGCACTGGGCAATCAACAAGCCCTCCACATCCAGCCTGCTCCAGATTCCTATTTTTTGTATTCCCATGGCAGTTGAGTAGATACTGTAACTATTATTTTATCTCTCACCTGGATGCATTGTTATATATTTATAATTATAACCTGTTGCTGGTATTACAAAGTTTTTTTACAAATTTTATTTTCTTTTGTTCGTTTTTAAGTAAGTAAGTAAGTAAGTTTTTTGGCTTTATTAGGCTTTACATAGGGTGAAATAGGGGAGAAGAGAGGACATTTGGCAAATTGTTGGAGGACGCTGAGGCCAACACAGAACCTGGCATATGTGCAGCTGCTTAGACCTCCCAATTAGTAGGCAGCAGAGGCGTCGCCAGACCAATTTTACCGGGGCTTGAGCCCCGGATGTTTTACGTCTAGCCCCGAATGAAATTATTTCCCAAAATTATTGTGATTCTGATTCAAAGTCCGCACTGTTACATTGCACTTTATGATGAAAGCGGGACTCAGCGCTCCGAGCGGCGGCGAGCGTGGGCTCTGTGCTCTAGGCTCGTGCGCTCCGACAGAGAGCCTCGTCCGCTCCTTGCGCGGGCCTTGTCCGCTCCTTGCGCGGGGCTCGGACGCTCCGTGCGCGGGCCTCGGACGCTCCGTCGTGCGCGGGCCACCGGGCGCTCGCTTACGCGCGCGGGCCTCGGGCGCTCCGTCTGCGCGGTGTTCCGGGCGCTCCTTGCGCGGGCCTCGGGCGCTCGTGCGAGGCGCCCTTGTCCGCTCCTGCGCGGGGCTTCCGGGCGCTCCGTGCGTGGCACCGGGCGCTCGTCGCGCGGACCTCCGGGCGCTCCCGTCGGAACGCCTTGTCCGCCCCTTGCGGGGCTCGGGCGCTCCGTGCGCGGGCCTCCGGGCGCTCGTGCGCGGGCCTCCGGGCGCTCCGTCGCGCGGCCTCGGGCGCTCACGTGCGCGGGACACCGGGCGCTCACTTGCGCCGGGGCTTCGTCCGCTCCGTGAGGGGTGCTGGTGCAATCGGCGAGTCATTCAAGCCGCCTCAGCGCTTCTGCTGCTCTCAGCGCCTTTTCCATGAGCTCCCCGTCCACATCCTCCAGACAGTTCCGAGAAAAGTCCCACCTGAGGCTGGCGCCTCATGGCTCCTGTCGGTCCACGCCTTTACTCTCTCTCTCTTCACAAAATCGCAGAGTGCTCTGGCTCACTGCAGCGACAGAAAGAGCTCAACCTCTAATTCATCCTAACTAATTCATCCTAATTAATTTGTCCTAGACAAGGACCGAGATGTGTCCAATATTAATTTTCTCTATAACCTGCACAGCCTCAAAATTGCAACTGCACTTTGAGGCAGTCAAAACCCACCGTCCCTGATCAGGGACAGTTTCAGAGTTTTTACATACATGCGTCATTCTTTAAAAACAAATGTTTTCAATACAGACATGTTATATGTCATTTGAAAGTTTCGAGTCACCACTAAACGCCTAAAATGTTCAATCCTCGCTAAATCACCTCATAAAATACTTGTAAGCTGTCAAACTGTAACATAACCAAACTGTTCATCTCACATTTCTTACCTTTCGTTAGCTCCTCCAGACACAAACAAAATCCAATCCAGAAGTGTGTGCACTCTTTCTGCCCATCACAGTCCACAAAATAAGAATATCCAGTTGTTATTTCAAATAATATAATCCATTTCTTGATATCCACCCGTAAACGCATCTTCTTAATTTGACAGTAACACAAAAGCAATAAAAACATAACTGTTGCGCATCACTTTGCAGAGATATCTTCGGCTTGGGTATGTTCGTTTTCCTCTCAGTCTTGTCTTCAAAATGAGCCTATCCGTGCAATTTTCCGTCTAGTACTTCCAGAGGGAGAGCCCTTTGAACAAAGCGAACGGATCCATTTTGACACGAGAGGAGCGTCAGCTCCGCGTGCGTAATGGCGTCACAGCTTGGAATGCCATTGGTGAGTCAGAAAGTCTATCACAAATTCTTCTGGCCAATCACCACAGCTTTCAAATGAGGGGCGGGACTTGCAGGTTCATTGGGTGCAGGAGCTGATTTTTCCGTGCGTAAAGAGACAAAGGCACCGTTTTACGCATCATTTACGCAGCGGAACGTCTGTACGCACGACCTGCCTTTGATTTGAGGAAGTTTATGAAAAGAATCATCTATAATATATATTTATAATCACCAAAATGACCAAATGTGGTTTTCAGGGTCATTAGAGTGGCAAAATGCATGGAAAGCAGTTTGGCACATTAGGCACAGAGAAGGACCTCTTGTCCGGATTAGGGTTATTTCATACAAAAAGCTGCTCAACGTCAAAATGGTTGGACCTAGAAGTCAGAAATTCCACACAGTTGTTGTCAACAAGGTGGACAGCTGCTGTGGGGAGTTTCAATTGCACAGCATGAAGTATGTCTTCAGGAAGACATTTTTGTTTTCTCTTTTGGGGTGTGTTTGAACAGGTGTACTGCCGGTTGTGTTTCACTCAGACAAAGCACAGCTTCTGAAACTAGAAGGTCTTAGCTTTCAAATGACACATCATACAAGCCTATAGACTGTAAGTTAGCCATACAATACGCTTTTTCATTTGGGTATGTACTTTTCGAGAAAAACTGCCAAAATGAGGTGGGTCTTAACAGGTTAAGTACAAGTGAAAGTTAGTTTACTGCAGCGGTTTCCGTGCTTCTTTAGGGACCGTCAGCAAATTACTGCACAGTGATGTAAAGAAAAAAAAATTCTACAGTGCATTATTTTTTTTTTATTTTTTTTTTTTTGTAGGGCATTTGACCCAGTGACCCCAAACCGCCTTAATAATATGACTTTATATTTGGTTAGTGGTTCTCAAACTATAGGTGAGGGTTCAAAAGTTTCAAAAAGTATAAAATAATATTTACTAATTTGTTCTTAATCCAATGAAACATGTGCAATTTTATAAAATGCAGTGGGTGACCAGCTCCGTGATAATTGGAAAAATCTGTAAATTACAAAATTAGGAAGAAAATTGGGAACCTAAGTTGCGTGACTTTCTTCTTTTTTTTCATTTTTGGGACAGTAATATTGTAATACAAATATATCAGGCGTTTAGCTCTGTAACTAGTAATACATAATTTATTACAATTTTTACTTTTGTGTTTTAAATTCTATCCATCTATCTATAATACATTGTATTTATTTATTTTTTTATCGCTGGTTGACGAACATTAAACATAACTAGATAATAGACCAGTTTGCAAAGATGAAATCCAGAAGGTACAATCTCATGGTCCCACCTTCTCACAAGTAACAGGTTAAACAAGTAACACAATGACAGTCAACGGAGTTCAAAACAATAATTGTTGTTTTGTAATAAAAGACTCATGTGTGCCTACAAAAAACGTTTATTTTTTAGTTGCTCAAAACCTCTTAAAATGCCCCAGAATACAAGAAATAAGTCTCCCTTGGGAAAAAAAATTCTGGGGGGGGACCCCCAGACCCCCCCGTCAGGATTTTCCGTGATGACTTAAAGAACACACCGGGCTAAGCCCCGGATCTCAGCAAATCCTAGAAACGCCCCTGGTAGGCAGCACGGTTAAAACAATTTTCAAGCCCGGGCTATGAAAGCATATTCTTCAAAAAATGGTTATCCAATATTTAAGCACAAAGACAACCAATAGAGTCTTTCTTTTGACCCCTCCTCACATGAATTCTGTGTGAAATGTAGCCACCTCTTTCAAGTAACTTGTTACTCTTAAAAAAAAAAAGGTTTTTGTGGTTCAGAGTTTCGAGCACATAAAAGGACATATTCAGTTCATTCTTTCAGTTTTGGAATCTATTGCCATGAACGAGTAGACCTGTGTACTAAGGTCAGTTGACGGTTTCCAAGCAACTTATCCACAAAAGGGAAAAAATGTTTTACAGTGTATTTGAAGCTCTGTTGAAAATGTGCTTGTGGGAAGGACACCCCTGAGAAAAGACTGTGTTTCTGGAACATGTGACCGGGCTGACAGAACCAGTCACAGCACAGCACAAGGATGGCTTTAATGTTGCAGCCTTTTGATGCATCTCGCTTTCCCTCGGGCGACAGATTGAAGCACCGGTGTGGATGTTTGGCCCCAAGCTGTTTCCTGCCTGTCACTGCACAAATAAATTTCATCATAACCACTTTGAGATGTGCCACAAATAAGAACCACCTTGGCAGATGTGTCGAGTCACCATTGTAAACCACAATCCAAGCAACAATTGATCCCATTCTTCTCCACAATCATGCATGTTTCTGTAGCAGTGGTTTCAAATTGGTTTCAGACTGCTAGCTCCTACTTCACGTTAGATGGTATTTTTAGAAAACTATGAACTGCGTGAAACATCAGATTTTAGTTTTCCACAAACTCAATGGAGAAAATGGCGTGCTCTTCTCTGCAAAGTTGAGTCTGTTCATAAAAAAAAATAAGCAAAATGAGAGGTCAAGGTTAAAAAAAGAGAACATTGCTGCCTAAAATCTGTGTTGGCCTCAGCAGCATGAGATCGATTACAGTCTCAGATAACTTGTTGAATGTTCTCCCCACTCTTCACCCCTATTTCTGTCCTGTCACATAAAGCCTAAAAAACTAAAAACTTACTACTTACTACTATTAACATTACTATTAACATTAGACCTCTTAAATGTATGATCCCCTAATCACATTATTAACCATTACATTATTATTATTATATCTTCAGCCGGACGACATTGGCCAGGGGTCCATGGTGCCTACATCTGATGGGGATAAGGTGGACCTGGAAGCCTTCAGTGAGTTCACTAAGATCATGACACCGGCGATCACTCGCGTGGTGGACTTCGCCAAGAAGCTCCCTATGTTTTCTGAGGTAGGTTTATCTGCTTCTCTTAACATGCTGTAAAAAAGAATGACTACACAACAACAACAATGCACCACACAACACTCCTCTATAGGTTGCTTTGGGTTCTAAATCTGGTAGCTTGGCACAGCAGGAAAATCAATGTTGAGTTATTTCATTATAGAAAGAACTAATTGTAGTATAGAATAGTATTGAATGCCAATAGCAACAGTAATGATATTATGGAGCAAAAAGCACAAACCACTAGCTGCGGAGCATAAGAGGCTCAGGTGTCTGATCAGCCTCTTATTAGCCTCACTTCATTGAACTCCATTAACCTTCCCACACTTGTGCTAACTCACTAACAAGCACTGCTCACTGGGTACTTCCTGTTTCTGTAGCTGACATTACATCAAACAGTCATTAGCCCTCTCCTGCTTGAGTTCTCCCTCGTTAGGATGTGTCTCACTTGCAGCTAATCCACCGTCAGCGCCTCTATCCAGAGTGCAGAAGTGTGTGTTGTATCGGCATGTATTTTGCAGAGGCTTGCCGGTTACATAAAGCATGTCAGGAGAGGGATCAGAGAGGATGGGATCTCGAGCCCACTCTGGTTGCCAGTGAAAATGATGAAACACTAGTTGAACCTTGAGGAAAAGGAGGGCCACGTGCTGCACATCTCAACCTTCA
This sequence comes from Rhinogobius similis, assembly GCA_019453435.1. Classification (NCBI taxonomy): domain Eukaryota; kingdom Metazoa; phylum Chordata; class Actinopteri; order Gobiiformes; family Gobiidae; genus Rhinogobius; species Rhinogobius similis. Next base: position 25,538,817 of record CM033631.1, read on the forward strand.
TTATTCAGTCATGTTTTATGTAGAAGTATTGACTACAGGGTATGATATTTAGAGCTGTCAAATCAATGACTTTCATATATTTAGTTTTTTAGCAAAGTTTGTCTAATCTTTTTCTTGCACTCAACACTTTTTCAATCTTTGTGGCTATTTTTTGTAAATGGCCTCTTGGATAATTTGTCTCTCTTTAATTTGGACCAAAGTAGCAGTGGATCCAGACCAGACCAACTTAATAGTATGTTTTAATGCATGTTATAAGTGATAAACCATTTGAGAGCATTTGAGATATCATATCAAAATTATGTTGAAGATTACATTGATGGACAAAGTCACCAGCATGGAAATCAGAAGATTTTTTCATGAACAAAATGAAAAGAAAAATTAGGTATTTTGGCCACATTGTCCATCACAATGCCTTGCAAAGAGTCTTTAAAGACGGAAGGATAATAGCAAAGGGAAAGACAGAGACCATGGTTAAAGCAGAACTAAGTAACTTCAGCGACAGAGCTCCCCCTGCAGGTCTCTTTGGAAAATACTCTGCCAGTAAAAAGACACAAATGCTGTTTTTTCCCCCTTCCTTTTATTGAAATAAGGAAGCACAATCACATACAAAAACATTTCATGTCGCCAAATATAAAGAGAGCCAAGGTTTCTTTGGGAGAGTTGTCTTTGGGTTGGCGTCAGGAAAGTTGCAAGGCTGGTTTTTCGCGCAGAGACAGCAGGGGGAGACGGCGGGGGCTTCAAATGCCCCAAAAATACATTTGCAACCACTACATGGACTTACAAAGACTTTAATTAGGTAAAAATGTTACTTAGTTCTGCTTAAATGTGGACAGATAACGTCAGACAATGGACTGGAGGGAACCACGTTGGTGCAATCAAACAAGCTGTGAAAAGCTAGTGGCATCCAAACCTACACAGGACCAAACACCCAAAGATGATGATGAAGGGTCATTGTTAAACTGCCCCTGTAGACCTATAATTACTAGCTATAATTAATACATTGATTTGATACATTGATACTGGGATATCTACGCATTATTAATTCATGGTAGCAATACATTAATAAATGAAAATAATTAATATGTATGGAAAAAATTCTCGACATGAAAAAGTAAAAAATTAAAGTTGAATAAATGAGCAAGTATCCCATGTGGGGAAGTTGACTTGACATAGTTAAAATTAGAATTGTTAAAATGTGTTAAAAAAAAGAAAAATTGTCATTTTAAGTCTAAATAGAGCCACATGAACAACTGTCTAGGGGTCTAGGCTGCAGCACGTGCTGGCCTCAGTGTAATAAGATTTCTGTCTTCGACTGTTTGCCACATGTCTCTATACTCTTCACCCCTGTTTCATACTTATAGTCCTGGCCATTACAGCCTATAGGCGAAACATTTCTTTTAAACCAATATGAACAATAATTTTGACAAATTATGTTGTAGTTGCCGTGTGAGGACCAGATCATCCTCCTGAAGGGCTGCTGTATGGAGATTATGTCCCTCCGGGCCGCCGTACGCTATGACCCCGAGAGTGAGACGCTCACGCTGAGTGGAGAGATGGCTGTAAAGAGGGAGCAACTGAAGAACGGTGGGCTGGGAGTGGTATCGGATGCCATCTTTGATTTGGGCAAAAGCTTGGCCCAGTTTAACTTGGACGACACAGAGGTGGCACTGATGCAAGCCGTGCTGCTCATGAGCTCAGGTCTGTACTTTAGAAATATTGTCTGTCTGATATAAATGGAAATTCAAAAATGATTTTAGGGGACTTTAGGATTTTAGGATATGAGAATTAGTGCTGTCAAACAATTAAAAAAGTAGAAAAAGGAGTAAAGCCGCTGTATGCTGCTGCGTGCTGCTGAGTGACCTACGCTCGTCAACATGAGGATTTTTGGATTATGTGTGTAAAATGAACTGTGTGATCACCACGCTTCCCCTGTTCCTTCCTCCTTCACTCAGGTAAAGCCTCCTACGTGATCTAAAAGAGCGTGTTTCGTCAAATCAAACCGCGTGATTAATCTGCATCAATTTGTGATTAATGCGTCAATTTTCTATGATTAATCGCATGAGTTAACACGTTAACTTTGACAGCCCTAACTTTGACAGCCCTAATCAGAATATTACAAAATTTAGACGGGTCTTAATCAGAAAGGCTTCAAAATGTATCTGCAATGTCATAATTTTCAGGGGTGACCTTAACTTTTTGACCTAGCCCTGTATTTAAAACCTACAATCTCTCACATTAATCTTAATATACTGTGGTATGCATCAATCAGGCAGTAAATATTTACATACAAACACTCAGCATTTTTTTTTCTGTTACGCCTTTCACTCATCTAGTTGTGCCAAATTAAGGAGCCAGGAAAATACACAGTAAAATATTTAATAACGCACATAAATAATGAAATAAGGAGGCTGCTGGGTTTCATGCTCCAAATACTTTACTCACCGTACAACTGTAGTCACACGCACTAACTTTAACATTCCATGCTTCAACATGGTTTACTATTGAGAATTGTATTCACTTATGAACTGTTTCTCTGTAGGATTTTAGTCAGACCTTTAACCATGTAGAAAAGGGGGGGTAAAATTAAGAAAAGTAGGATTAGGATGTGTCACAATAGACACAGACAAGCATTTTGTGGCAGTGTAAAAGTAATATTTTTACACATGTACCTATGTTATACCACATTGTATAAACAGTAACTTGAAAACAGCATTGTAGTTTGGTGATACTGACTTGAATCTGTTATAGACCGCTCTGGACTGACTAGCGTGGACAAGATCGAGCAGTGTCAGGAATCCTTCTTGCTGGCGTTTGAGCACTACATCAACTACAGAAAGCACAACATTCCCCACTTCTGGCCTAAGCTTCTGATGAAAGTGACGGACCTGCGCATGATCGGAGCATGCCACGCCAGCCGATTCCTCCACATGAAGGTGGAGTGTCCAAACGAACTCTTCCCACCGCTCTTCCTCGAGGTGTTTGAGGACCAGGAAGTCTAACTGTAAACCGCAGGCCTGGACTTAAGACACAATAACACAACCACCATCACAATTCAGACCAGAAGTACACTGCAAAAAAGGAATTTGTACGTGAGTTACAATAACTTAAATTCAGAACAATAATCTATATAGTTTATTTATAGTATATTTAGTTATTTGAGTTTTATATATATATATATATAGTGTTGCTCAATTGAATTCTAATGTAGATATTTTTTTTGCATTGTACTTTCATAAACAGTTATATAAGTCCGGACCATTCACACTGCCATGTTTTCAATATGCAAACCACACACTGACCCTAAAGTGTGGACCCTCGTCTTTACTAATGCAGACACAAGGCTGGCCGATATCTCCAACACCCAGCAACTCTCACTGAACAGTACAGGCCCGTCTCAGTAGGGGCCTGATCTCCAGACACAGCAGCATGTACTGGTCTTTGTGTGCAGTCCTACCTCCTCTGTTCCATCACATGTGTATTTGTCATTATACAAGCGCCACTCGTCTAAGGAATACATAGCGTTTACAGCTACCGTTTTATTTTTTACGTCAAAATCTAACAAAATACACAATTAGTTAACTTAACATATGTTAGAAATCTCTGTTAAACAAAAGCCATTATATTTTACATAGCCTTTTCTTTGGCAATTATCTGTGTAAATGAGGCTGTAACGAATGAGATAAACAGATAAGCTCTATGGTTTTGTTTACTGCCACTGAGCAGCATTAAAAAATTAAATAAATGTGTTGGATTTTCGGCTTTGTAGCTAACTGATATCAAGGTTTTCACCATTGAAAGACAGATTTAACAGAGTTACATGAATCAAACAATCCCAGGTGCAATATGATTATCCCTCGCTAGAATACCTCCATTCACTCCACCTGATTACCTCACTCATGTGTCTCCTTTGTTTCCATTCATTTGGATGTATTACCTCAGTTCTCCTGCTCAAAAAACACCATGGGCTGCACCACTTCATGTCTCCATCTGTGCATCATTTTGTTAGCCCCACCTCTTAACCACCCTGCTGTCCCCTGATTGGCTGAGTCTGGGTTGATGGTGGAGGTGTGAATGGTGTTTGGCAGGTGCAGGCCCCTGTGTCCCTGTGTCCCACCTAAAGCTACAGTCTACCTCACCTGTTCACATCAGTGCAGTGCATGTAAGCTCAAGATCCCCACAGACCAGCCCTCCGCTGGGCCACAATATTGACCACATGGGACCAACAACCCTCTTCTGTTTATTTGACACTCATCCACAAGGCCATGGAGCAAGCAGGAAAGTTGCATTGCACCGATTGAACATAAGGCCATGAAAAGACATTGGAAGCTGTGTCTCCAGTGGAAGCCATTTTGGTCTAAACACTTAAGGCCAATAAACTGTAGTGGTGACTTGGCTGAACTCAGCAAGGATCAGCTTCATCCTTTTAGGGGGTTGGTGAAATAAGAGACTTTCTCAGAAAGACTCAGTTGACATTTTTTGAAGCAGAAAACGACATGAAATCAGTGATCAATGCTCCGAGCACCTTACTATTCCATACATTTACAACCTGAATTCAACACTGCTGAATACCAACCATATCTGATATGCCATCCACTACAAGAAACAATCAGGTTTTTCTGTTGCACTAAAACCACAATGTCTGTATTCCTCCCCTCCCACATGGTCCATGACCCTACCTGTCTCAGCAGTCTTAAGTCTCTCAGTGTGGCTCTTCTCTGGACAAGCTGTGACCACCTCGCTCAGTGTTAGCATTTCTGTTGCAGGGTTAGTACAGGGATACACAGCTACACAGCAGTACTCAGCAATAGGATGATGAAGTAGTGCAGCCGGCCTGTGTCTTGACTGCAAGACTGCACTCTATCACTGTGAATGAGAGCCATGCTGCGCAGGTCATGGCCCAGGGAACTGCTGGCTTAGTAATGTGCCTCTCAGAGGTCTCTAGTTCACAACAGATGTATATTATAATGGATAAAGAAGCCTAATAAAAAATATAGACATATACATATACATATACATATATATATATGCATATACATATATATATATATATATGACATTACACCTCATTAGTACAATCCTGCCAGCTCAAATAAGATCTAACAGCTCATCTAAATGCCAGGTGTCATTGTGCTTTATGACGTTTCTTTGCCTTATAATCATTATTCACCACAGTTAGCCAACAATAGCAAAATTTCATCATAAGCGCTTACATGGAACATTCACAAAGTACTATTGTAAGTGTTTGAAGAAGTATACGTTTCATGAAGAGTAATGGGAAATTTTAATTTTACTTAGATAGATTTGAACTAAACTAGATTACTGCAACATAGCTACTGCTATCATATTTAGTTACAACTGAAATACACTGATATCTCATAAGAGAAGTTAGAAAAGGGCCGGGCCTCTGTAGCAACAAAGTACTTATCAAGGTATTGTTAACTGTTGGCCTGGAGAATGGTACAGAAGGGTTAAGATCAGATTAATTTGGGATGTTCCATGTAAACTCTTGAACAAACCAGTTTGAGCTGGCAGCACACTTTCAGTCTGTCTCTTTCAGCCAAATGATCACCTTAAAATAATCCACACCAGCAGCTCAGAGCGCACTGCCTTCAGCCATGATTAGCAGCACCAGCAGAAAGACAGACCAAAAGTCATGCCCTTTCCCTGTTCCACACAACTCAACCTTCACATAGTGGTATGCCGTAATAAAATTCATACTCCTGGTCGTCTTAGCTATAGCATATACGTTCTATAAATGACTTAATAGTTTGTCTGTTCACTTAATATTCCATCCATTCATCACCCTCCAAACACTTTTTCTGAGGATCTTTCAAAGTTTACAATAAACCCAAATGTGAAGTTGCTTTAACATGGCACAGAACTCAAAACTACACTGAGCATTTAACTCATGCAAATTCTTACCCAGGGAAATCATCTGCAGGTCCTGCCCCTCCTTTAACCCTAGTCCACACCCCTGCCAGCTCCATCCTGCCCTATTTCTCTAGCTCGCCCTTCACTCTACTACCATTTCCATACAACCGTATATAAAGCACTCTTGGTAAAGAAAGACGACAATCCCTGCAGGAATCTATCCATAAGTGGAATGTAAAATACGCAAATTGTACGATCAAAGACATGGCGTAGCGTCCTACACTCATGTTGTTTTTGATGTTGTTGATAATGCTTTTTGTGAACCAAGTTCTTTGTCGTTCTGCTTATTCTTGGGACAGATGAGTTGGTTGATGGGATTAAATTCCGTCTGTAAGACAGAATGCTACTGAGGATATCTTTTTCATTATGTTTCTAAAACAAAATGTGTGAAAAGGACTGACAACTTTGAAACAGTGTAAAGCACTTAAAGTGTAAATTTTTTTATGATTAGTCTTTATGTCATTCTAAATTGCATCTGAGTTTCTTGGTAAGTGAATGTCTGTCTATCTGTGTTGATGCTTTACTGTGAGAAAATGGCTGTATATGCACTTTCAGACCATCATCAATGCAGTGGTGACTTGTTCAATTGTCCATGCAGGGTTGTTTTTAAGTTCACATTCAGTTCAGCTCTTTCGCATCAGGGCCAATGCAGTAAACCCTAAAGTACTCCCTTTCAAAATAAAAACACAAGGCAGGCAGTAGTTCAAGCACTAAAGGTTAGGGCACAGGACAGAGAACATACTGAAAGTCAGCTCTTTCTTTGTCTCACAAGTACATTAAGTAATACAGGAAGTAACAGACAAGCTGAGTTGGCAAAGGTCATGATTTACATGTTCCTGTGAACAAAATGTGTGAGCAAATGGGGGGCTGTTTTGTGACAGAGTGGCTGACCATTTACCTATCTATACTTAGAGATTAGCAGGTGGTGGACAGTCCTTAAAGTCTGCAGCCTATCAAGGGTTATAATATTGCATTGACTATAATAACGTATAGCAGCTGACCTGAAAGTGAGCAAAGTTCAACCTTTTCCACAGTTGCTTGGGCTGTATCACTTGCTACGCTGGGTATTAACTTTCTCTCAATAGAGGCCGATTAAAAAGCGATACTCTAGGCCCATTTATTCTCTGTAACTGACTAAAAATTATATCTCACATCCTGCAATGTATAAACTTCCATTTTTCTTAATGTTGTGACTGTAATATTGATGGGGAAATGCCACACTATACAACAAATATAAACAAAAAAGTGATAAAAAAATAAATATAAATACAACTGTTCATACCTCATCAAACTGTTTTGTGCCAGAGTTGAGGAAGTGGTCCGACTCAAGCAAGGAATCCAGTAGTAGTAAATCGGAAGGGTCAACAAATGCACCACCGTCTTTTGGTGCCAAGTTGCCAGTCGACTGAAAACTCTTGTAATGTGACAGATTATGAATTTGGTGCATGCGTGTCTGAGAGTTGTCATAACCAAACTGTGACTCTGTAAACTGTCTCAATGCTCACTGCACTTGATTCATGTCTAAAGAGAAATGCTAGCATGAAATCAAACGCTATGCTTATATCATTAGCAGGAAAATGTGTAATACTACTCTGTGTATTCCGCTCTGGCAAACAAGAGAGGACTTACCGTAAAAACAACACAACTGACAGGCATCAAAAGAATTATGTTTCAAAGTAAGTACAATTGGTGCTTCCAAAACTGATCTTGAAAACGTATTGTTGTCCTCTCTTGTCTGCTCCTCACTGCTTTCCTCCACAGTGACTTTCTTACAGTGGCACACAAGCCGGCCCTGATTAGCCAATGGGAGAGAGGCGCAATGCAAGGCCCCAGTACAAGCAGCAAAGCCACTTCTTGTTTTTTGAAGCAGCCATGTTTTGGCACAGCACAGTGTTGAATGTAAAGCTGAGTGATGTGTGAGTTGGTCACGGGGTTGGTTTCTAAGGGGCACGGTTGTTGTATGTATTCGTTTTTCTCTGTGACAAATCATTCATGGCACAATCAGAAGAATGGCATCTTGGCTCAAAGCTGTTTGTGTTTGTGGCAATATGACATTCATTTTCAACATTAAACAGATATTTCATATGAGTCTGTGCCATGTGTCTAACTGCACCAACACATCGCGGTGTTGCACTACTACTTCAATTTCATTTTATTTTACCAAAAGACATCCAAGTTCCTTTTTAAAAAGTTCTTTGCGAGGAAAAACTAACCCTTTTTTTCTGAATGTACAATAATAAACTATATATGAGAGCAAACAACAACAAACAAACATAACAAATTGTATTACGGTAATATTATTTGAGCAAAATGTTACTTTAATGTATCTAGGGATTAGTTGGTACTTTACTCTTAATGCAGAAATTTCAGGAAATAAAAAGTAATTTGTCAGGCAGACTGAAGCTGTTCTCTAAAAGCATATTAGCCATCACACTATTGATCCAAATGTCACTTTTGTCTGATGCACCAGAGCTGATGTTTGAAACTCAGGATCTGGCACTCACAAGTTAAAACTCGTGACCCATGCTTTGTGTTCATTGCTGTTCGTATTTCACATCAGAACTAGAAATATGAGATATCAAAACACAAATGATTGTTCGTTTGCATTAGGCGTTCGGCCTTATTTCTGTATTTCCTCATCAACATATAGACTACTTCCCTAGTTAGACAGTCCTGACCAAATCTCGCTCAGGATCTGTAGATTGTCCTAGGGTAGTTCACGGTACAGGCACACAATGCTTTCTTTTTCTGACACCAATATTAGTGCAACAAATTCCTAGATGGCTTGTTTGTCAACAGCCCCACACCATGTTCCCACCTCCAAAGTTTATTTTAGGGTTGGTGCTGTTGGGACGCTTTGCAGGGCCATTTCACCTCTTAACTGCATTTTTACTTCACAGTCACGTCTAAATTAAATAAACTTCAACAAGTTTTTCATCAGTTGTGTATGGAGAGTGATAATGGAAGGTGGTTGAATGCACTCATTGTTCATATTTATTTGAAACAGTTTTAGCTGCTTATTACAGGTGTATCTAAAGCTGTGAGTTATCGTCAACAATGCCTCTGATTTGTATTGTCTCTGTCAGAAATTTTGCAAGTTTAGAAACCCTTCTGTAACCAATGCAGATAGATTTCCACCAGTCGGCATCCCTCTCTCTTTATGTGTACAAAGCTTTCTTTTATTTGATATTATTACACACAACTTTTATTGGTTGATTTCTTTGTTTATGCAGATGACTTAAAACTGTCAATAGCTGGTGTCAGTGGCTCCTTTAGAAATAGATATATTTAAAATGCGGCGGCACATGAATACAGTGTTTGGCCTTTTTATCTTATATTGTATCAGAGAATATGATTGTAATGAATGTTCAGAGTAATACTAAAAAAATCATGTTGAGCTGTAAATAGAAGAAATGCAATGATCCGATTCAGACAGTTGTTCTCGCACACGCGTCTGTGGCTTTCTGCTAAATTTGGACACAGACTTCTACATTATTGAGGCTCTGGGCTCATGTGCCAGCTGTTGTCAGATTTGTTTTAGTTTGTTGTGGAGGAGATGATGTAACAATGAGCAGCTTTTGGCTCTACCAATCAGCTGCTCCATACAGGCCAGCCCCCGCCCCACCCTTCTAAAAAACTCACACAGAAGGGCACAGCTGGTCAGGCAACAGTGGCATTTACCCTGGCTCTGTGCTCACAAACTGAATGACAGAGAGGGACATGCATTACAGATTTTCCCCTCAGCTCATAAAAGTGCTCCTGGTCCAGGTTTAAAAATAGCTCTGTGCACTACCCTGGCAATAGCTCCTGTGTTAGTTTTTCTGATTGAGTACCAGTGGATTCTGACAATCCACTTTCATAAATTGTAATCTAATTAAAGACGGATTGGTGGTATTCATGTTGCAAATCACAAATCAGCAAATCGCAAGCGCACTATACTCATTTGTGAGTCAAGCTAGAGACTCTTGTTGTTGTTTTTCCACCCAGTGTGCCAGGGGACACTGGTGAGCCTTGAGGGATTGCCAGTTGTGTCCAGTTTGTTTAATGATTTACAGTAATTTTGTGAAATATTTGGGGATTGTAGAACGTCAACAACTAACAATCACTGACATTGATGTTGTGACTTACATCTCTTTAATAATTGGTGTTGTTTGATAATGTTTGGTGGCTGGTGTGCCGTCAACAAAAAAGAGTGCCAAAAAGATTGCACAGCGAACAAGACAGTCCATAATCTTAAATATAATACATAAAGCTCTAATGTCACATCCATCTCCCCTCACTTATTCAGACTTGCTGAGTCTGCTTGACCCTTGCACAGAGAAAGATGGTGCTTGCAGTCCAGGTCCATTGGGCATCAGGAATGGAATATGGCTGAGGAGGAGCAGCAACTCTACTCCAAGCTCCTCAGATTTCTGGTCCTCATCCTGTCTCAGCCCAGTGTCAGCCTCAGTCATGGTGACCCAGAACAGAAGGCTGATTGACCATTACATTTAGAGCGTCGGCTTTTGGCTCATCACCTCTATCTTCACCACAGCCGTTTGATGAGGAATTGCTTGCAGAGGATGCACAGACCTCCCTCGCAGCTCCATCCTTTCCTCCTGATCAACAAGAATGCTCCTCTTTAGTTACGTAATGGTGGCATCTTAACCTTGTTCATTTAGATTGCATATTCAGCTTTGTACATTTTGTCATTTAATTTTTGAATGATACTTACTTTTCATCCCACTCTGTTTTCAGCATTGTGTTGTTGTTCTCTTCCTCATCTTTCGTCACATGGCAGCTCACGTTGTTAACACTATCTATTCGCATCTATTAGTAAAAACAAAATTACAAAAAATTATATTGTTGAGCTCGTCCCTGAAAACCCTTACTGGAGAGCTTCCACAGGCTGCCCCTCCCCCTTAGGCTCATTCATGCAGACCGAGTTATGTAACGGAGTTCGTCCATGGCCATATATGAGACACGTCCTCAGATACACTCAGCAGCGCCAGGCCAGGAGCAGGAGACAGTACCATGAGTAGGAGACAGGACCAGGAGACAAGAGACAGGACCAGGAGTAGGAGACAGGACCAGGAGACAGGACTAGGAGACAGGCCCAGAAAACAGAAGCAGGAGATAGGAGACAGGAGCAGGAGAGAGGGGTGGGTCAGGGGTGCAGCTCTGTGCTGTGCAGCCAGAGCCTCTGACCTCCTAAAACGAGGAATCTGCTGCGGTGTGGCACTCTGGAGAAAATAGCACGTGTACTGCTCGCAAGATAAGGAAAATGCGACATCTGGTGGTCATTTTAGGGATGAATGTGCGTCATAACACTGAAAACAACAAGCATGTTTGTTTGGGTGTTTTGAATGCTTTACGGTTTAAATCAGTCGTTGAAGGCCTGCTAGAACTACCATTACCGCCTGTAGCAAACCAGCTATGAAATTATTTTAACAGGCCTCCACTTACCATTCACTTAAACTTAAACAAGAACAAAAAGATGTATTGGCTATACTGTAGATATTATAAACTCGTCACCAAGATGTTTTGGTCATTTTATTTTATTACTGAAAGTATGAAAAAGCAATGACAATCATTGTGTCTTAAGAGAAAGTGCACTCCACTTATGATATACATTAAGAAGAATACAATTACACAACACATAAATGCTCCACCAGACACTGTAAGCTGTAATGCACATAGTGAATGCTTACGAAGTACACACAATGTACAGGATAATAACACCACTGCGGTCGACTTGAACGCATGAAGCAGTACAAAACTACACAAGTTGAAAATACAGTGTAAATGTGCAAAATGTGTACACTGAAAAGTACAATAGAAAAATACTTAACCACAATAACATTTGGCCCTCCTTTCTAAATACAATAGGTAGATTTTATGTTACAAAAATACAATACTTTCACTACACTACAGTTAGGACAATATGTTAATTAAAGGTCACCTATTATGTCTTATATTAAGATAACCTGTGAAAATTGAATCGAATGGAATCCCCTGCTACAAATAAGGCATAATAGTCGACCACTTCACTGAGTTTGTGTTTACTTATAGCTGCAGAAACAGGACTTTCACGATATGTTCTTGTACCCTGAACATTTTAGACTATAATTCAGTCACAGTTTGGCAGTGTTGGCAGGACTGAGGTCAGGATCAAAAACAGGATACACTTTGACTTCACAACAGAACCATCCTGTGTTATTTTACATAGTGGCTTTTAGTTAAGATGTGGTATGTAATCATCTTAGATTACATAAGTAGCACTTTTTACACGATTTTTATTACATGAACCACAACAAGGAACACAGATTTTAGATATTATTACTGTGCAATGAGCTAATTTTTTACGCAGTTTAGAGTGCACAGGCTGGACAAACCATAATCCTTGCATGTGCAGCTGAAAAAGACTATTCTTACAATAAAGTCACAAGAAAAATCATAGTTTCACTCAAGCGTACCGTTTGGTGACAGGCAATACTGGAAATGCAATTTTGTCTCTGCCATACTGACTACACAGTTTCAATATTGTTTCAGCTCATATGAAGCAATAATTTACAACTTCACTATTACGTTTTAATCACATAATATGAATGGAAAACATCACACTGACAAATATGGTTCCCTCGACTTGGAATTTTGTGAACACTGTCACTGTATCAAAGGAAAATACATCCTCTGAATCTGATCAGTGGAACAGGGCATACATTCAGCCTACGGCTCTCAGACTTGTACCTGATCCTCCACTTACATTTCAGTGGATCTATCTAATGCTGTAGACAGAGTGAACAAAGAGCAGTGGCCTCATTTCTCTGTCCTTCACTTCATTGGTTCCAGATGCGTCCTTCGGCCACCAGCCGCTGGTTCAGGACACACAGCTGCCGCAGGAATCCGTCATTGGGGCCAATCTCTCGTTTGTGGCGCACCGTGGCCAGAGCCGTGTGCACGTCCAGGTTCTGCCGAAGCATCAGGTAGGCGATCACCAGAGTGGGCGAGCGACTGTAGCCCTCACGACAGTGGACATACACCTTTCCTACAGACAGTGAGAGAAAGACTAAAGGCTAAAGGATATTTAAAACGTATTCTGGCCCAGTTGTTAGAGCCATGTGACTACTAGCAGCGCTAAATAACGTTGGAAGTTAAATTTGATCCAACATTTACTTGTTTTGTGGTAACAGTTATGCTATATAACTTTCATACTGTATAGAAAAGTGAGAAGATTTTAAATATTTGTGCTTGGAACAGAACCATACATTTTGAGTTAGGCCCAAACCATTTTATGAACTACTTCATGCTTCTACTCACTCACCTTTCCCATTTTTATATGCCAGTGCCTTAGCGATGAAGTCTGCCGCCTCCTCAAAGAACACACTGAGGTCAAAGTGGTCAGTGTCGCTGGCAGGAATGCCGTGGTATGTGATGCCAGAATCATTGTAGAACTCTGCGTTTGTGTTGACGTGCATGAAGGAGTTCCCCTCAGCTGCGTTCAGGATGTGTGTGATGCCCAGACGCTTCAAGCGCAACACGTTAGTTGCCACAAACCTATGTCCAGAATGATAGGAAAGATGAACTGATTAAAAAGAAAAATCATAGTGGAATTAAGTGTACAATTGTTTTATTTGAAAAGATATATACGTGATGTCACCAGGCCGAATTACAGGTCAGATCTGTGGAGATGCGACCCTGCTCATGTAAGAATGGATGTTTTCAAGGTCTTTGAGCAATAAAAACAAAAAATAACAAACATAATAACAAAAATAATAAAATGCTGTGGATATGTTTAATGCTATACTATGGAACATTCTATGAGCAATGCTGCAATAGCATCTCCATGGAGACCAGTAGGTGTGCAGTCTTATGATTTGGAATGAAACATCTATGGGCCTAAAGCAATTATCAAGAAAAAATAACTGTGCCATCGTCCAGAGCTGCAATGATGCTGTTAGAGTGATGCTCCTGCTCCCAAATCTGTCACAGAGCTAAATTTAGAACATGCGCTTTCTGTTTTTGATGTACAGCTTGCATCTATTCTCCCCATGTTATTTTATAATTTTATTACATAGCCAACATATTTATTGGTTTAAAAAAAAGAAAGGAGCATTGATTTTGGTCAAAAGTATGAGTTTCCACTGTGAAAACTATGCTCCACCACTTGGCACGTCCTAATTTTGGGAGCTAAAAATAACCAGTGCAGCCTACACCTCCAGACTGCAAAATAGAACCAGGACAGAGGGTGAGATGTATCAGTATGTGCAAGAACAGCGTCAGTTTTATTGTAAATACAATAGAAAGAACAAGGACATTGACCACATGCAGCCTACAAATAATTTACAAATAGCACTGCATCACATAAATGTATCTCCTTCAACCCCAAAGCTCAGAATACGGACCTATATGGCCTGATCAACAAACGAAAGATTTACATAATTTCATCAGCAAGCAATAAGATCAGTCTAGGAAAATAGATCTATACGTCTAATTGGTCCTCAGTATGCTTTATACTTGGCGCTGGTTTCGTGAACATTAAACGGCCTTCAATAACAGGGACACTGAAGGCACTACTTTCTGCTTGAGCGCATCCAGATTGTTCTATGACCGCGGCGCGCACCTGAGATCTTTGACGACAAGGTCGGATGCCCAGCGCGCTTTGTGTTCATTTGTTATAAGTTAATTGAGACGTTTTGTCAATTGCATAGTGCCCTAACAAGAATACAATAGAAGACGTAGCCTAAGGTTTGATGAATATGACTACAAAATAATAATAATCATCATAATAATGTAAATAAGGTGCCGTGTCGCGTTAATTAAAGCATTTAGGTTAGGCATGAGCAGTGTTTGGTTTGAGATACTCACGCGTTTCCCACGTAGATGCGCGGGTAGACTTCATGGCAGTGCTTGGTGGGCCAGCTGTACAGACCGCTCTCGTCCGTTAACAGGTCGTTTAGTTGCTGGAGACTGACTTCAAAGCTCATGTCTGGCGCTTTCTTCGGGGAAGGCTTCGTCTGTAAGTTCTTTTTGTTTTTCATATCCCGTATAAAAGCCCTGAGAAGACGGGATATGAGCCGCTGAACGTGGCAGACAGGTGTCGGTTTGCCGTCCATGAGCGGCACAGATGCAGCTGCTTCTGTTCGGTCTGCTGCTCCAGACGCCCAGGAAACTCAGTCCACGGGCGGACTCGCGAGATTGGGGGCCGCGCTTTGGTACAATATGGGCGGGGGGCACCGTTTCTTTAATTAACTAGGCCTTTAATTTGACATGTTAGAGCACCTATTCTCTCCCCCTTTAAAAGTGCACACATGTTCAGACAACTTTTTCCACCACATGCTTGTCTTCATGGAGATTATATTGCATTGGCCGAAATGCTCCAAAGTATGGCATTTTTCTGATCTATCTCCATGGAGAAAAACAGGTGACACCAACGGGCTACACCACGGCTATGTCCACACTCATTCCCTAACCCCTCATTCACTACATAGTCTTGCCCTGTTCAGTGGACTATATAGTGCCCTCAATCCTGGAGTGATCCGGACACAGCGCACTACTTTCTCCTCGCCGCACGTCACGTGACTCTGGCGTATGAGAGGAAAAAAAAAGTCGGCAAAACTTCGCTAAAATTGATTCTGTAATGAATATGGATCAAATCCGCCTGACACGCACATATTTATGGACTAATCAACATCATACAAGTTTTATGAACCATGCATTGCACGTTAAACATCAAACGGACTGCATTATTCAACATTTTGGCGGAGATTCGCGTTATATTGACTGATCAAGCTAAGGTAAGCGGCTAACGCTAGCGCCTCTGCTGCTAAAGGTTTGTTAAAAGTATTTTGTTCATAATCTTGGCTCAACAATTCGTTTAAACAGCTCCTCTTTCTGCTTTCTTTCAGTCCGCTGTAGTTTTTTCGATTCTCGCAATGCATTGGGGTCATTATTGACCGGTCTATTGTGACCATCGCTGGACACTACTTTTCAATATGCATTGTTGGAAATTTTGAGTGCACTACTTTTACACCTGTTGGACATTCGGACAGCACTAAAAATGGCGTGACCACTACACAGTGATACACGCTTGGTTTACTCGTGTTTGCTCCGCCCTAGAAATCGAACTGACTCAAATGCCGACCAGCGGATGAGTCTGGATTTTTCCAGGGAAGCTCATATTAACCTCAAACTGCTGTAAATAGGCGCTCAGAGAGTACAAGGGTCATTTTAGTAATGCAACACATTTTATTAGTTTTTAAAGCAAATTCAACATAACAAAATGAACATTTAAAGTGTTTACAGGAAAAAAGTTCTAAAGTGTAAAGTGCAAATTTTGCTGGTAGCCTCTATACAAGCATTTTCCCCCTGTGACCTGCTGTAGAATGACAACATTTAAGGGACAATGCTTTTGTTCAGGTGCAGTAAGTACTATTGGAAATTATAATAATGCATTAGTCACTCTTTAGGGCACCTTCAAATGAGTGCGTTTATCATTCTCTCTTACTCGGTGGTGAAAACCTCTTGCACAAGGACACACAGGCAGGAAACTTTTGTAGGTCCAAGTGTCTAAGAATGCTCAAAAACCACTAATGGAAAAGCCACATCAACATATTTCTTTATACATTTTTGAATGGACTTAAGTTGTTGCTCTATATTGACACAGATAAATCTAATTATTTAACAATATAAGAAATACAATGTTGGAAACGTGTTGCATTCAGGCAGTGATTTTCAGGAGAAAAATACTTGATAGATGACAGTAAACAGACACTACTGACTGGCAGAAAATTGAAGCATTGTTGAGACGTGATCTTCAACACATCTCAGGCCGTATTTGGGCTGATCTGCAACGCAGCACTTTGAGGAAGCTATCAATCTTGTGGGAATCTCGACGGAAGCAGGACAACAGGAATTGAAAGTTAATGAGCTTGGAGATCTTGTCTTGGCCAAAGTCACCAGACCCTTGATATGGTAAAACAGAGATGGCCTGAGCGGCTGGGCCCATCTACAGAAGAGATGTCAGAGAAATGTTACTTTTCTTATATTTAGAGTTTGAATGACTATTGTTTCTCTCACCCTGTTTGACAGAATATCCAGGCCATCACCCAAACTCTTTGAGTTCTCCTGGAGTTCCTGGATCTTGCTGGCGATGCTGCTCTGAGCTGGGTGAGGCAGGGTGTTAGCGTTAGCAGACAGCAGCACCAGAGGTTCTGCCCAGGACTGGAGCAGGGAGCGCACCAGGGACATCAGGTTGTGCTCCTGGAGAGCATAAAAATATTAACAAAACTAAAGGAGCATTATACATGTAGTGGATATTTTCAGGCAAAGATGCTCGTAAATGTTCACAGATGTAGTTAAATCAAACAGAATTTAAATGGATGCCTCAGGGGCTTTTTCCTCTCCCTGTATCTGACACTCATTATCAGTGCTTGGGGTTTACACTGCAAAATGTGGGTCCAAACAAGCCTGGAGGATTTTTCCCCCTTCAACAGGCTGTTGTAGTCCTAAAAGGTGCTGTCACCTTATGTGTGAGTTGTGTGATCACATGACCTCCACAAGTTTAGTCACATGACAAATGATGTTGCCAAAATATGTGGAATGGAAGTGAAACTATGCAACTTGAAACACTCCTTGTTATAATCAAAACATCACAACATTCTGAAGGACCCTTCCGATGAGCAAACTGGATATTCTGCAAATGCAAGCACTTTTAGAGACCACAGAACCCCTCAGACTGGATTTCCTGAAATATCAAGCGGAAATCATAGAAAAGAGCAGTACTCACAGGCACTTGGAGAGCCTGGTCTTTGTCGGTGGGACCTTGCAGAGTGGATGTGTGGCACATGGAGGGGCGGGGCATGATCATTCGGCCGATGGGAGGAAAGTGTGTGTCCTGGAGGAATAAGTGAGACGTTAAAATGCAAGTCATACATGCAAATGTTCATAATGCATATTTCGGATGAAAGATTTTGGACAAAAATAATCTGATTGTATTTTTTCCAACAGGCACTGTAGTTTGAATGTTTGATTTTCAAAGTGCACATTTTAAACACACATGTAGGTGTAATAACATTAGAGAGTTAAATATGCTGCTAAACTAATGCAAGAACCCCAGGCATGAGCAAGAGAGTTATCAGTTTTTTACAGAATCAGACACAGTATTTTTTTTTTTATCTGTAAAGGAAAATATGTCACTAATTGCAGTATTTGAGTTTTACTAATCGCGACCATTCAGTTTGCAATTTTAAATGAACTCATTAATTTTCTACCGCTTGTTCCCATCAGGGATCGTGGGTGACTGGAGCCTATCCCAGTGACTTTGGGCCTTAGGCGGGATACACCCTGGACTGTAGCCAACTAGTCGCAGGGCTTCAAATGAATTGTGATGTAAATACAAAACACAGTTATCACGACCAATCCTAGAGATGGATATGTCCTGACATGAGCATGTGTTTGCGTGTGTAGAGACCCACCAGTTCCTGGGTGAGCAGAGTGCTGAGCGAGTGCAGCTTGTCAGAGCGCTGAGAGGCCCGGTCCAGCAGGTCTCCGATGGGGATTGCCCCACACACAGCCACCATCCACACCACTGAGGGACAGGACACAGCAGGTATTTAGGCAACTGCTGAACACTGTACATCTACACTTTCATACCATTAGACAAAAATACATTCATATGTATTTCTCATGTAGTGTACAACGTTAAAGAAACATGTTTAACATATTTAAAGTTGTGGAGATGTAAAATCTCACCACAGAAGGTGGGTTCAAAATTACTTACTGCAAGAAACATTACAAATAATCATTATACTTTAGGAAGTCTTAAAATATAATTGAAGGACTCATATCTGCATTGCATTTACAGACTAACTAAAAGTAAAACAGGTATAACGTGTATTTTAGTACTCTCACCATAATTTTGAATCTGAACATTCTTAAAAATAAATCTGTAACTTTTTCACCAACACTTCTGGCATTAGAATGTGCTGTATAAAAATATATATATGAATTTTCTTTTTCCTTTTATCATTTTTACTGTTGTCTTTGAAGAGCCTTACTTTATGTATTTTTTTTTTATCTTTTGTGTTTTGTTAGCTCCTTGGAAAGTAAATTTGTCTATATAAGAAATCCATGCATTTTCTTACCTGTGATGAAAAATGTGCAGCCCTTGGTTCCATCCATGTCTGTTGGCACGTTCTTCAGTTGTCTTGCTGAGTGGCCTGTGACTGCTCTTCACTTCTTGTTTCCTGGAGGACCATGTTGCCTCCATTTTATAGTAGCTTGGTCAGTTTGTTTATGCAGCAATGAGGTGACAATGCTTTAGCTAGGAACTCGTTTGTTCCAGTTAGTAATGAGAAACATAGTCAAGGAGCTCTGAATGAATGCAGGAGAATACAAACAGGTTGATGCGCATGTCATGGCCCGAAAGTGTCATGGAGGTGGAAAAAGATCTTAATTGGATAATGAATGAATGAATGAGAAAGGGCTTTAGTTAATGTTTGTAATAACGCTCAAATTCCCTCTTTCAGTCTGACCAGACATCCGGAGACGTTCTACAATAGACAAGTAAAGGTCCTAAATTGTAAATTCTAATTGCAAACTGAATCCACTGGCCGTGTTTTGTTTGTTTAAAAAAATGATTTTAATTTTTAAACTAATGATCACTTTAAAGGCATTTGATACAATAGAGACATCTAGTGGACAGGTTTTTATTACACTGACTGGCAAGTACAATCAACCTTACAACTAACCCATGTAAAAACTCAACAAAAAAATAGCATGTGCATTGTAATAGTTTTCATTACCTAAATAATTGTCAATTTTACTGGTACAATTAGAACAGCATAACATAATTTCAGAGATGTTTGGAATGCAACAAATTTAGTGTTGATCGATCGTATACAATAAGAATAATTTAAAATGTAATTTATAATTATTTCTTGGGTAGTGCCTTTGCAGATGATGCAAAAACATTTAAACATAAACATTCCTGGTAAGTTTGTAGATTATTTCTTGTCATTGTCTTAAAACTAAAAAAATGACTATCAACAGTAAGTTTTCCCAAAGACTTCATTTGCGTAGTTGAAATCACATCCTGGGTGCCATGAATTAAGAAAGAAAGAGGTTGACTTCTTTACTCAATTAATTAATTTTAGACTAACAAAAAAAGTATTTGTGTAGAACACATTCTATTTGACAAATGATTCCATTAAATAAAGAAAACAAATAAATGCATGTTTTTGGTCCGTTAAAGATAGTTTTTGATTTGCTTTTAAGCGTCACAAGAAAAACATGTAAAGTTTATCAACATTGTAAGTGTGGTTAGATCTTTGTAGATGAACAGAAATTTATTTTATCTTCAACTGAAGCTTCCTAATTGCCATGCGTCCTTGGTCCTATAGGAGGAGGTGTGGTCCATAGTGTGAGTGTGCCTTTCTGGCCGTGTGCCAGGCTTGTCTGTCTCATGTGCAAGTGGTGCAGTGCACATGCGCCGCTCTGCTCCATGTCTGACCTACAGAGTGACTTTGAAGCCTTCTCTGATTCTGTCGCCGCTCTCCGCTCCTAATAATGGCAACATCCTGCGACACAAACACTTTTTCTCTCATTTCGGAAACTTGTTGTTCTCTAAACACCCATGAGATGCTGGCTATGCCTTGGTTAGCTAAAACAAAGGGGTGTGTATTGGTGACTGGACGTGCCTTAAGTGGGCCTAGAAGGCCTTTGCTTCTAATAGAGTCCTGAGCAGATGCATGTAGAAGAGAAGAGTTTAACAAAGCATGTATGCTGGGAGCTGAGTCATCCCCATGCAGCATTAAAGAGACAGGCTCCATACATGACACATGTGTGAGCCCCACCCCCTCTGTTCTCTATGCTGCTGGCAACAGAGATTCTCAAAGAGCACCCTTTTAAGGCTGCCGCTTGCTTTTCTTTCACTCTTTCTTTCTTCTTCTTCTTTTTCCTTTCCTCCCCCTTCTCTGAGCACCGGTGCTGCCCCTGCCACAGTGTGCTCTTATGTACACACAGGCACAGCACACACATGACCATAAAGCATTGCAACACACCCCCTCTCACTCTCATTCAGCGCAGAGAACCAGCACCAGAACCCCTGGCACTCTCCTTCACTCTCTTCCTTCACTTCTACACTTAAAGCAGGCTCACTCCGGAGCGGGACATCCTGTCTGCAGATAGGTGAGAGCTCACTGTTTTGCCTTGTGTTTTTTGTGTAGGATGAGGTTGCATAGAGGGAGTGTTTCCTTTAGTACACCGTGTTCTCTGTCCATGTGCTCAAACAGACATTTACGGGTTTCCCCTATGGAGCCCATTTTAACTCTGCACACTCAAGCTCAACAAACTTCAAAAGTTTACCATTGACTATCATATCATAACAATACATGTATACTTCATTTTGTTTAATAATAATTGTTCTTAAATTTGTTTTTTCTGTTAATGTTGTATGTGTCGTATGAGCCCTTTTTCCATTCACTCAGTAAATTGACATTTGATGCTAATGTAATTTAGCCACAAGACAGTTCTTTTTCAATATTAATTAGCTCTTACAGGACAACATTAACGGTTTAATCATATGATATAATTTAAAACAAATTCCATAAATGGTAGATTTATACAAGAAAACTTTACAGACAAACCCTTGCAATCCTATTACGTTTTCAATATTGAGTTCATTGTATTTAAACATAATCGTAGAAGTATCTTAAAATATTTCCCCTTATCTTGTCTGACAAGTGAATGGGACATTGCTCATGATAGATAGTATCACCAGCAAACAAATTTACATTTAATGAGTCTCACCCTAATTCTACGTCTCTGTCTAGAATTACTGTTGAGTAATTACTACTGTTCACATTTGTAAAGAAGTACAGCTCTTGTATTTGGATCTGACTTCTCTGTTTTAAATCCAAGTTGGCAAGAGACATTGCTAATCAATAACTTCAATAGCCTTAGCTTAAGTGATATTAAAAACCTGCAGTAATGTAAAAATGCATAAGTCGTTTTGTCATTGTTTTTTATCTGCAGGCCTGTGGTCCTTAGTTTGACCTCTGAGGTACAGCATGGCTGCCATCAGATATATGTATATTTAGTGTGCAGCTGCATTGAGATGTCTTCTAACCTTCCACCACTAGATGGCCCAACACAACAATTGAACAGAACAGAACAGAAGGGAGAAAAGTATCTTGAAAATCAGCACATGTTGAGTCAGTGGTTTATACTGAGTAGGTCACAGATGTCTGCTCTGAAAGTCAATATGAGATGGCCTGTATTGCATTGCTCTTGATTATAATGTATGCTACAAGTCATGGAGTCCAATCCCCTAGTTTGCCCTTGCCTGTGCCATTACATAATCATTTTTGTCAGTCACTACATCAAGCTGTCACCAAAATCATTCATAGCCCCTATTTCTAAAGTACTTGCTCCACCTGTGGGTCAGTGCACCTTCACCCCTATGACCAGCCCCTCCTCCCGACCGCTGTGTACACACGTGTGCTGCCCATCTCACATGTTTGTCCCCTCCCACCTCACGTGCGCCCCTCCCCTCTGCACCGGCATGCCTTCATTTGCTCTCTGTCTCTATAGGAGTTGGGAAGACAGCAACTGGACAGGACACAGACTAACCACACACCTCAGACATGTCAGACTCCGAGAGCGCTGCTGCCCCCGCCGAGGCCCCTGTCCCCGCCGCTTGTGCTGCTGTGAAGGCTGACCTGGACAAATGGTAAGTGCATCACACCAAGTTGTGTTACTCAAACCCCAAATGCATGTTGAATATGCAAAGTCAATGTGTTTCTTCTCATAGTCATTCATACATACAGATTATTCAGGCTTGTAGAAGTGAGTAATGTTGACCCCATTATGGGCGCACTTTGGGTAAATACTACGTAAAGGATGCCAGTTTCAACATTCTTATACACAGTTTTGAGGTGGTTTTATTTTAAAGGCATGATATATACTGAATATGACACTAATTTTACCAAATCATGCTCAGAGATGGTTAATGGATTATATAGAATTTTATTAACATGGAAAATTATTGCATCCACCTTGGTGAATCAAAAGCTTTTGCAAAACTAAGCAAATTTTCATAACTGTAAATCTTGCCATGGTAAAAGAACCAAAATGGAGTCTCTTCATGACCGCGGAGGGCAGCGGGACAGACAAATGCTAAATTGTGGCAAACACAGTTGGACGCGTTGACAAAACCTATTAAAATTATAGTTCCTCATTGTAATGAGTTCAGACATAATTAAGTATGAAAAGGAGTGATGTTTTGCTCTCATCCTTATGCCTGGATGAAGGTTTGGAATCTGCTTGCGTCACTTATTTTCCCAGAGTTCCTTGCGTTAGCTTTGTTGCGATAATGGAGTGCAATAGGCAAGGAATACCACTCTGCGGAGGATTTGGAGCATGTATGTAGCATGCATGTTTATCCATGCTTAGTCATACAATCTTTACTCTGCAAACCTGGCCCTTGTCTAGCAGTACACTTTGGAACATGCTGCTTTGACAGATCGCGACCACTTCTGCAGCTGAGATTGTCAGGTCAAAGCAGATAACCTCCTTTAAAAAAAATTCTTTTGCATAGGCTGAAGAGCAGAGAGAGGCATTCAGCAGTTAATCTCATAATAAGGCACAGGGTCTAGGATGTATTCTGCAACCAAACCGCTAGGCCAGAACAGCACAGCACAGATAACTAACATCTTGAAAAGTGGTTAAGTATGGAGCTCAGTTGTATTGTAGATTGCACATGTATACCTTTTTATAAATGTGTATTTTTATACATGTTTAACCTGGTCAAGTGGAGTCAACAAGTCAGACTGTCAGGGGTTGATAAAGTGGGAGTGAATGTGTGGAGTTTTTTGATAAGAGGTGAGCAGAAGTATGATGTAAAAGAGATGGGCAGGACTTGGGTTTTTGCTTCCTTAATGACTTCCAGTGTGCTCTTTAAGACATTTAAGCTCATAACCTGTAATAGGATTATCATTAAAGCAATACTTTGACATACGCTTCTTAGCAATGCCGTAAGTTGAGTCAGCAAATATATTCTTTTTATTGTGAACTCCTTTGTCGGTTACTTTCTTATGTCTGGTATCTATAGGGTCTTTGAGTAGAGTACAAAAGGGTGAAGATAAGACAAGCTCTTATATAACTTCTGCATAAAGACAGCAAAACCATGAACTGTGACCTTGAGGGGTTGAAAGCCGTGTGGCAACTACCTCTGCAAATGCATGCTAAGCTGGCATGTGATAATCTGTTAGGTCGTTGTGGAAGGCAAGTGGATGTTTAACTTTGTGCGCCAAGGACCAAATCTCACCCAGAAAGATTGTTAACTAGGCCCATTACTCCTCAAATGTTACCTTCATTTGAGTTTAAAGTGGACACTGGTTAGTCTATATTTGAGCCAAACCAGGTGGTCCTGAGGTCAAACATTTACACTCTGACATTTGGTAGAAAGTTTAAAACACTGTCCTCCCTCGTCAATCTTAAGTTTCAGTTTTGTTAAATACACTTTGTGCTCCCAGTTAGCTTTGATAACTTTGATATCCCATCTTTGGCTGTTAGTGAACATTTAAAGGTTGAATTTGTGTGGGTGGAAATAGTTGTTAAGAGAGTGTGGTCAAATGTCCATGGCTCAGCACGCTGTTAACCTATGCCTTTGCTGAGCAAAGGCATAGGTTAACAGCGTTTGAAGATGACAATAGCAGCTGCTAACAGGGATGGGTGTTGGCAAAGGAGTCTAGACTTTCCAACTAATTGCATCGTATTCTACTGCTAACTTTAAAGATGGCTGTCTGTAATGGACACCACAACCCATGTGTATTTATATCTAGAATCTTTTAAAAGTCATGGACAGTAGGAGAGTGGTTGTATGTGACATGTTCCCTGCTGTAGATCACATTACGACTCCACCTGACACCTGCTGCTTGACCAGCACAAAATTGAGTTCACACTCAAGGAGGCGGCCATCTTGGCTCAAGGCTTTCATCTAATTGTAACAACAGCCTAATTAAACATGCTCAAACAGGCTCTTTCTGCAACACACAAAATAAAAGTTCATTTTTTTCTATTCTGTTTGACAGTAGAAAGTACAGTAGTTGTGACCTTGTCAAGGTCAAATGTTCAAAGTCACTTCAAATAGATAAGGCACAGAGCACCTGCTTGTGTAAATATTCAACCTGTTTGTCCTTTAAATACTACACACATGTATCCAGACCACATATGTAGAGCTGCACTCTGCTAAAAGTTTGCATTGCAATGCAGGCTACAAAACTATAACGATTGTTTGCCACATATTCTGCTACAGTGACTTTTTTTTTTGGCTTTTAAGCATGTTGTAGCATCGCCAGACTCGTTCTGAGCATTTCTTCTGTCTAAACGCGTTAGCTGCTGCTACTAGCTTGATAATGGCTTGTCGCACATTCTCTTAAAGAGATAATATAGCTGTGTAAGCGCTTGGCACCATCTACTGGCTGGATGCACTAAGGAAGTGTCATTACAGACTGCTGAGAAAAACTTTAATTATTTCATATTAAACTTTTTTTTTTTTCCCCAAAGCATGAAATTGCAAATTAAAGGTACTCAAGAGCATGTTAATAACTAATAATAATAACAGTACAAAACATACATAATATTTATACCTTTAACTAGGAAAGTCCCATTGAGATTTTGAATCTCTTTCAGCGGAGTCCTGATCCCAGAGGGGAGGAGCCTACTGTCTATTTTTTTAGTGGTAGGGGAAACTGGAGCACCCAGTGGAAACCAATGCAGACACGAGGAGAACACAGAAAGGCCCCACGCCATCCTGGAGTCGAACCCTTCTAGTTGTGAAACAACATAGTGACATACGTTATGTTTATAGATTTTTCTGACCCAAAGGCTACATTAGACAGGACAGCTGTAGCGTGAAATGGGGACAGAGAGGGAAGAGACATTAAGCAAATGGTTGAGGCCTGGAAGCGAACCCATGACATTGAGGTAATATCAACCACACCAAGAATATTTAAAAAATTAAATTTGATAATAAGATGTAATTCCTGACAAGCCTGTGTTGTCATTACACCTACAGGACGGCGGTTTCTACACAAGTTATCCAATGGCTAATATTTACCATTGAGTGCACTTTGAGACTTGAGGCTTTCTATACAGACTACATTGGATGTCTCTCTGTTATTCATTGCCACAGTTGTAGTCTTTACATTCTTGCCAGTGGAAGTCGTGCTGGTTTTCACTGAGGAATCCAGTGACTCGACAGAAGGCTGTAATAGGAGCAGAGTCCTGAAGCTACATGTGTCACCCACTCAGGCATTGATAGCAGTGAGGGAGACAAAATCAAACGGACCGTCCATACCGTTAGTGACATAATGTCTAGCTAATTCTTGGATTCTCTTGTACCGCTGCACCTGCTAATCAATCTATTATACATGATGCAAGCACCAGCTAGCTCAGTCATACCGGAATGGGTCATTTCCTGTGTGTGTCTCAGATGGAGTGTGATGTCATCCTTCTTAGTAACATGCTCAAATGTGTGCTGTTGCCACAACAACCAGCTTTGCCCTTTGACCTTGTAACTTGACTCTGATTTCAATGTGCCCACGGAAGGTAATGTCCTATCCCCTTTGGAGTGACAACCTTAGGGTGCTCTACAGTCTTTGAACATAAAGAGGCATTTAACTTATATAAATAACTTGAGCATGTGCAGGCTTTTACTATGATTATATCTTCTTACTATGATTATTTCACTGAATCCCTTGGAAACTTTCTATTATTTGCACATGTGGGTACAGTAGTGACAGATAGAATCCCATTGACTCCTATTGTGGCAGACTCTGCCGGTGTGGCACAGAGTAGAGTGCTCTTCATCCCCTCTGGCTCTGAGTGATAATCTGCTGGAGCCAGCTGTCTGTTACATCACCAATACTGGTGACACTGGTGCCACAGACTGCAGTGGGCTTTCTTGTATACTATTTACAACAGTCATAACTTGTTGCCAGTATACATACATTAACTGAGCTATACAGCAATGCTTATCTGTTATCTAATTTCACTTTTAAAGTTTGATTGCATAATCATGTCAATAACAGTAAACTGGTATAATCTTCCAGCTTCTCTTGATTGACTAGTGCCTCTCGTATCTCTATTTTTACTCTGTAAGAACAATCAGTAGAAAGACATTTATCCATTCTTTCTTATTGTTGCTGTAATAGAAACGTTTTACAGAAATAGCAATCCAAATAATAAGGCAGGAGGCCATCTATTTTATTTTATTTTATTTTATTTTATCAACCTTTATTTGACCAGGAAATCTCACTGAGATTCAGAAGCTCTTTTTCAAGAGGGTCCTGGCCCTGGTTTAGGTTGTTTCTCTGTCTAGTCTAATCACAATAGAGATGAGAATGTGATTCATCAGTGTCCTGGCGGGGTTCAGGGACCAGAGGACCAGTGCGGTTGCACTTAAACATGTCATTAAATGTTTAAGTATGTTCATATCATTAGAGAGGCTGTGGGATCACCCTTGTACCTCTGTGTCCTGACATGTCAACTCTGTCACGCCACCTCTGTCCCGGTGGTTCTATTGAGACGTACCAAACAGATGGGTCCAGCCCCCTCCTCCTCCTCTGCTCTTCCGCTCCATCACGCTAATGCACCACGGCACTGTGTTCACTACTGCGGAGGCCTGACATAATCTAGGCTCTATTCTCTGCCCCACCTCCCCACTCACTTTCATTTTTATTCTTCATTTAAATATAGATTCCTAAGGTGCGTCTTTGGCCCAGAGGGTTGTACTAAATTTATATTTGTGTTTGTAAGTTAATTCATAGTGAATCCTGCAAAGCATGGTAGTCTTTCTCTTACACTTCTCTTAAACAGCAGTCTTTCTCTGTTTTTCCAATCTGACCTATTTTATGTTTATGCTATTATTCAAATCTGTACTGTTCTTATGTGTTGCAGCATTGCAGAGAAGGGAGCTGAGGGCTGTAAAGATCTTCTTGAGGCCTTTGCTGCTTGTGTAAAGAGTGCAGCTGAGGGGACGTCATGAGGAGGCACCCCCGCAACTCAAACGTGAGTCCTGTAGTTTACACATTTTGTTGAATCATGGAAAATAAAATGTGACATTATGAATTCATCTTATATAGGGAGACTAGTATTATATGTTCTCTTTCATTGTGAAATAGATGAGACTATATACGTTGTAATTGATCTTATTTATTGATTGGTGGTATAACAAAGATACTACTAAATATAAGTCTTGCATGGGTGGAAAGCTCACCTCTTATAACTGAAAGGTCAGAAATTAGATTTCCTTTCTGACCAGTGCATAATGAATATTGTCTGTGAATGAGGGATAAGTGGCGGTTAGTGCAGATTTTCAATCCTCGGGGCAACTGTTATTTCTATCCGATCAAAAACGGCGAACTGATGTAATTTTGTTCATGTGTTCCAGGTCCACTGCACTGAGTCCTGTAAGTTCCCTGCATTCCCTCCTGCACAACAGCTCTGGACTGACTGAGACCATCATGGCGGAACACTGTGTTGATTCGAGTTTTGGGATGTGGCCGCAGTACCATCTCCCCTCCTTCTGTCTTATGCCCTCCCCCTATCCCTCTATGGCCCATTTACAATACATCCACTTAGACGATTCCACGGAGCTGATGGGCTGTAATGTCGACTGTGACTTAAGATAAATACTTATAAATGGAAATAAAGGTATCTAAAACTTGATAGAAAAAACAACTTAGGCTCTTTGTGTTTTTGTTAGAGTAATTGTATAATAATTCATTTACTAATACATTGAGACTGAAATAACTACTCTATTTACAGTCAAATAATTTACATTAAGCAACATGATGGATGGTATTTGTGTGGGTCCAAACCTATACTGGTTGGTTCTATTTTTACATTTTATTCCTGATCTAGACTTACTTAGGTCCAGTTCTAGTCCTGGTTAAGTCCTTTTTTAGTCTCACTTTTCACTTGTTATGTATAAAAGTGAATTCACTCTAGTAAAACAACAACTGAGAAGAAGAAAGATAAAAAACTGAGGTTTGACCCTGAGCCAAAATATGAAACCTACAGAACACAAATTCTAATCCAGGCATGTCCAAACTATGGCCTGGGAGCCCTATGCATCCCTCAGACCAGTTTTGTTGGCTTTCAGGGTTTCTGTTGTTGAAATGGCCCTCACTGTATATGTTGCACCCTTGTGAATTAGGCACTATATGTTGGTACTCAGGTATAAGCCTTAGAACCCAATACCTTCTCATGCATAATATCAATGGGGACATTGTGATGTAATGTTGCAGGGTTTTGAGTAAATACTGTGTCAGACATGTTTAAACAACGTATGGTTACTATGGTGACAGGAATGTGAGAGGACATTCTGTACAGCCCACTGCAATCTGAGCCTGTATCTCAGTACTACTGTTCTCCCGTTTAGCACAGCCTGATATATCAAAAAGGATTGAAGATATGTTGTCCTGAGTTGCACTGCTATGTGGTCTAGCTCTACCCCAGGGTGCCAGATGCCACAGAAAGCATGGGCTTGAGCTTGATTCTGCACAGACAAGTCATAAGGCCAAAGGCTGTGTGTCACAGCCGTGTAGAAACAAGTCTAATATTTACAGCTGAGCAGGTAGATGCTTTCCCCCCTTTTATTTGTTCACAAAAGTCAAGCTTTAAGAAGAAGTTTGACTCAGTCAGTGTGTTCTAATATGAAGGTCTAACAGCAACAGGATGATCCTATTGGCTGTTGCTGTACGTGGAGTTCTTGGTCTGCTGGATTATGCAACTTCCAATTTGTGCAACCAACAATTTAATTTTAATTTACCTACAAATAAGGTTATGTAAATATTTGAAAAATAAATGAAAAATACTTTTTGTTTAATCATTTTCACAGGCTAAGAAATAGATCATTAGCTCAAGGGCCATTTTTGATCAGGAGTCAAACAGCTCATAGAGTTCCTGCTCTCATACATTGAAGAATTGTGGATTTGTATTGAGGATATGCAGTTATAATTCAGGTGGAGATTCCCAGAAAGACATTTGCAGCTAAAGAATTTCCTCTGAGCCTGAGGGTTCAAATCCTGTTCTACTGTTTTCACTTGAAACATTAACCACAACGCAGAGTTTTACTGCTGTCACAGAGCTCAGCTAAAAGTTTATGCGTGGTTCTGTCTTGTTTCGCAGTAGAAGCTGGTTTTAACATACAAAGGTACATACAAATAAACATGATGAATCTTATCCATAACATTAACTGTTGAGATGAGTAAACCCATGGCACATAACAGCTGCAGCTGTGTGATTTATTGGCTGTAAATCAATTGTAGCAAAACAGCACACTCGCGTGGTTAAACCTGGGAAATGCACAAACATTTTTTCTCAATAGTACCAACGTTAGTTGGTAGTTAGTTAGTAACAACGTTACACCGAAGAATATAGATCTTAAAGTTTGCAAACACTTTATTATGAAACGATAGTTGTACAAAAGTGCTATGCTTGATAATAGTTTGAAGTAGTCTATGGACTCATCTGCCTTTTGTAATAACAATCTAGATGTAATAATAATAATCACCGAGTGCAGGGCTGAACTGGTGCACCGGCTCAAGTATGTGTTTATTATATAGTGGCACTTAAAACAATCAAATAATAGTTGTAAATAGGACAGATAAATATTAGCCTATTCGTGTCATCGTATGCTTGATCAGACCTTGGTCTTATTTATATAAGATACACACAAACTTAAAATTATTAATATCAAAGGATTCAGTGTTGTTTGTCTAATAAAAAAGTAAAGTTTTATTGGTATAGTAAGGCCAATATCTAATCAAATGGTCAAGATCATTCTATTTAGGGTTATTTAGGCCATAGCTCATTTACACACTTTTAAGGCCCTATACAATCATTTTCTTTAAATTATGCATGCTGTCCTCTGTGAGAAAAAGTCTACGCCGCATGTATGTTCTGAGCAAATGTAGCTCGGACCATGTGCTACTTCCAGATCTTTCCTCCAATCACATCCCGCCTGCTTTTTGTGCGGTCGAAAAAAGGGTGGGTGCTTTGCAGGGGAGGGATGGATGCTCGGGAGGGTGGAGTGGTACCCGGATGCTGACTACTGGACAGCAGCTGCGGTGGGAGAGCACTGTGGAGGAAAAAAAAAAACACATCTCGACTAGGGAAGAGAGAGACGGGATATTTACGGGACATGGGCACGTTTGGAGCTGCCTTGACGTTACGCGTAAAGAGGACGGTGTGGGTGTAGCAGCGCAGGGGACGCGGTGATATCATGAGCACATCCGGCCTCGGGGAGAGAGAGAGAGCCACAGAAGGACGAGGGGACCTGAGGATGCCAGTTTCAGGAGTAAGCCGCATATTTGACCTCTTTTGTCGCATAAAAGGAAGGTGCGTTTCGGTTGTTGTTTGCTAAAAAAAAAAAAAAAAAAAAAAAACTCCACTCCTCATCTTCTCTTTCCTGATGCGAGGCCAGGGAGGGAGTGAGTCGAAGAAGTGTGCACCGGATATTGGAAAAGCATTCTTCTGGCTGATACTGTTGTTATTATAGATTATGATCTGGACAATGCTTCGCCTGCACACAATTTGAACACATGAAGAGGAATGACAGGTGAATGTTAAGTGTAATGTACGTGCTTATGCTTTGGGGGTGAAGAAACGAAGGGGGTCCCTGACATCGACCAGGCCATTCTGACTTGGGATATTTGAGACTGTGCTCTTACAGAAATCAATGTGTGGTAAATGTAACCTTCCTGTCCATCCTGGAATAACATCTTGGACTTGCTCCACTCAAAGGACGCTGAAACGACACCCATTCTTTTATCTGGACACCTCTATTCTTGTAGTTTTTATGTGAGGATGCTACTTTCTGGATTGGACTGAGACACACCTCAACTGCATGACAAGCAAGTGCAAGGGAGTAGCCTGCAGGGCCCGGCTTCCCATCACGACCAGCTCCTCTCCACGCCGCCTGTATCGCCTGTGATGTGCGTTACGGCGTTACGCACGCAGCACGACTCAGTCCTATAGTTTGATCTTATAAATATATCACGGTGACGGACGTAAAAGGTTGGTGGAGAAGGATGAGCAGCAAGGAGCTCTCCGGGGGCCAGTCCACCCAGTACGTGGGGCCCTACCGGCTGGAGAAGACCCTTGGAAAGGGGCAAACAGGTAAGAGAGGAGCTCAGGAGCTTTAGAATTGCAGTAGTAGATTTCATGTTTGGTAAACTATTCTGTTAGCTTTAAAGTAATTTTGACTTATTTGTGATCCTCCAAACCCCTTTCCTCATCCAGAGCATTGTCTATTCATAGACATTGCTCTGATTGGAAATCCATCCAACTGTTTCCTTAGAAAGTTTCTGTTAGTAGTGCTTAGCTGAGTACCTGACAGGACAGATGGACTGTTACACTGGCAGTGGCAGAAATGGTCTACATAGTGCAGCAGAAACATTACTGATAACTGGAGATCTGCCACTGTTTTAGTTGAGGAACACCTTGTCATTACCATAACAGTAAATCTGTCAGTCACACCATTGATCGTTCAAATATAATCAAGATCAATTTGCAAGCGCTATTTAATATTAAAATACAGTTTATTAATCAAATCAAAGTGAAGAAATTAACTAAAAGAAAAATATGATTGTGACATTGTAAGTAGTTTTTCTGCAACCATTTTGGCCTCCCAGTGATTTTAGAAATTGCAAGTGTCATCAAAGGTCTTCTCAATTACAACTACAAATGAAATAATGATAAACTCCAAAAATGTGTTGACCTATTTTGTCAATTATAATACATGAGACAGGATGTGTGTCCTAAAAGCTAGAAATAGATTATTCAAATGAGCGACAACATAACTAAATTATCAGCTTTGTTTTAATTAAGATTTCAGTCAAATAACTTTAGACTAACAAATCAATACTAAAAGGACACCAGCCATGGCCTTAAGTCTCCTTTGACCTTTTAAATGTCACACCACTATTTGTGTTTGCTCACAAACCTACTTTTTCTCTCAGTGATATGTGTGTTTGTGTTCCAGGGCTGGTAAAACTGGGGGTCCACTGTATAACGGGACAGAAGGTCGCCATAAAGATTGTGAACAGAGAAAAGCTCTCAGAATCTGTCTTGATGAAGGTATTGTAGCCATCATTAAAGTGCACTCCCTTAAGTCTGGCGCAATGGTCTGTGTTCCTCTGTGTTCCAAACGTTAGAAAATAGCATCACAAATGAAGAGTTTATGTCTGTCAGGGAAAGCCACTGGTGTGATGTAAGTTGGAAGTGTGGATTGTGTGGGCAGTGCTTCTGTAAACCCAACAATAGAGATGATTTGTCCGTGCTAATTGAGGGCTCAAATATTAGCGGCTGTAGCTAAGCAAACGTGCTTGAATGCATATTTTATGGTCTATTTTCAGTGTTGGGAAGTAACTAAATATGTAACTATATACATACATACGGAATATACATTTTGAGTAACTGTATCCCAGTACAATTATCCTTTCATTTAGTGGTTTTCAGAATATGGTTACTTTCACCAAATCAAAAGAATGCATTGCAGTGTTCAAACATGTAATTTAGGTTTCAAACTGCACAGTATTAGTAAGAGAAATAGAAAATAATTGACTTCCTTCTATAATCACTGATAAACAAATGCATAATAAACGGTGCAACAAACATGTTTGTTACTGTTTTTTACTAATTGATTTAGAAGAAAGAAATTGCACTATCCTGCATCAAATATAAAGTACCCTATACATAAAAATACATGCTTGATGAAATAAATCATCAGACATTATTTACAAGTCACAAATGTTGGAAAATCGTCTGCATCAAATTGTGTGGAGTCAGTAGGTCTTTTATTAGTAAGTAGGTAATGAAGTTAGTAGGTACTGTCTTTTGTTTAACAAAAGTATAGATATTTGTCTTTATTTTAACAAAAATGACAGATCGATAGATAGATTTTATTCTAACAAAAAGTGTAGATGGTTTTAGGTTATGTGGTGTATTATTGATTTATGAACATTTATGAGTTCAGATGAAAAAAACAACAACAAAAAAACAAAACTTATAGATCATACGGATATCTGCACAATTCTTGCTTGCATCATTAATGATCTATCTACTCAAATGTTACCTATACCTATACTCACCTTTTATCTCCCACGCACCCACATTAACAACGTGTAGTCACCATGTACTTACTGTTAGCTTTGCCTTACTGTCCTCATATTTCCACAATTTAAGAACTCCCTTCTCCCCTAACCTCTTTGCACCTCTCCTCTACATTCTATTTTCTAGGTGGAGAGAGAAATAGCTATTCTTAAACTTATAGAGCACCCTCACGTCCTCAAGCTGCATGATGTGTATGAGAATAACAAATATCTGTGAGTATCTAATCTCTGCTCTCTTCACTGAAGCAGCATCTTCATCATCATTGGTACTGACATCTGCCAGCACAAATACAAGCTTAAATTTAACACAAAATTTGGCATGGTTGTGAGACTTTTCAAGATTAACAATGATTTTTGTTAACTGTCATGTTGTTTTTGCAGGTACTTGGTGCTGGAGCATGTCTCAGGGGGAGAGTTATTTGACTACCTGGTAAAAAAGGGTAGACTGACTCCCAAAGAGGCAAGAAAATTCTTCAGACAAATCATTTCTGCCCTCGACTTCTGCCATAGTCATTCCATATGGTACATTTCTATTTTATGTTTTTTTTTTTTTTTTATTTCAAATAGTTTAAGTTGAAAATATAGTTTTAACGGCTTGGTTTGGTATCGATATTAACTAAATAATTGACTGGTGTGCGCAGTCACAGAGACCTGAAGCCAGAGAACCTCCTCCTGGATGAGAAGAACAACATCAGGATAGCAGACTTTGGCATGGCCTCATTGCAAGTCGGTGACAGTTTGCTAGAAACAAGCTGTGGGTGAGTATCTTTATGGCAAAGCAATAAGATAGATAGATGATAGATTCCACATTCATTCAGAAACATTGTCACTGCGCTTCTCAGTTTTTAGTCAAAGGTCTCAGGGCAGCTTTAGCAGGAGGATTCATCAGGTACAGTCATCAGATCATGTGACAGCACAGTTGGAGGAGAGTAACAGCCCTCACGACAAAATACTCGTCAATGTCCAGCAGCCTGGGCATCACGTCAGTGTCCAGGTGGAGCAGGTGTACTCTGGACACAGCATGAAAGCCCTCTGCCTCGCTCTTGTTCTGTTGTCTCGGTCATTCCCCCGAAGGATTTGCTTTTGAAGGTTCTCTGCAGTATTTGGTTTATAAAGTATGTTGCATTTCAAATGTCCATAGCTAGCTCCTTACGCGGTCTCCATGGTTACAAGAAAAACAAACGGCTCATGTCACACAATCTAACAGTCCTTAGCGTCTGTCTACACTTCTTAGTTGGAGAAAATCCCAAGATGTCATGGTAAAAACTGAGCTCAAAAGTCTAAAAAGTTTCTAAAACCGCTCAGTGTGCCAGCCAGGTAGCCACAAGAGCTGCCTCTCACTCTGTTGCCACGACATGACATACCATTTCCATGAGACAAGTATGTGGCAGATCCTCCACCGTAAAAGTTACATAGTGCAGCTTTAAATACTAAACCTTTGTGGTGTCTCATAGAATAATAAAACCTAACAAGAATTTTAATACCTAGTAGAGTAAATAATTAAACCAGTGCATGAGCAGGTTGGTTATATTCATGATTTATGCATTGTAGAATTTGATGATTCAAAAGCACACATCCTTAAAACCCTTGTGCTCTCTTCGTTTGAGCTATGCACCTTTGGTCAAAGAGCAATATACTTTTTTATATTGGGGAAAAAAATAAATAAATGTGTAGATGTTTGGGACCACCAATGATAGTTTCGTGTGATAAAACAAAAATTAAAATAAAAAATCTAGACCAGGTCAAAATGACCCGAAGATAGCACAAGGGTTAAATGTTTAACCTGTCTCTGTTCTCTATCCTTTTTATTTGACAATGTAAATATACACAAAACATTTTCTTTGTTGTTCATTATGTTAATTGAAAAGTATATATATTTTTTGTTAACCAAAATAATAAACGTATGTCTTTTTCTTATTTCTTTATATTATTTATACTTTTATTATAGATCTCCACATTATGCCTGTCCAGAAGTTATACGGGTAACATTTAAATCAAACATTAAATCAAAAATTGTACTTACAAAGTGCATTCCAAACCTTTAACTTAACTTCATTGTAATTTAATTTAGGGTGAAAAGTATGATGGCCGCCGAGCTGATGTCTGGAGCTGTGGAGTTATCCTTTTTGCTCTTCTTGTGGTGAGAAGATTATCCTTATCTTTTAATTCATTATTTATAACACAACTATTCTCTTAAATTTTGTAAACAAATTTTCAGGGTGCCTTGCCGTTTGACCACGACAACCTGCGGCAGCTTCTGGAGAAGGTGAAGAGCGGAGTGTTTCACATGCCACACTTTATACCCCCGGACTGTCAGTCACTGCTCAAAGGAATGATAGAAGTCAACGCCGACAAGAGGCTCACGGTAAAAGAAAACATGTGCATTAGAGAGACTCGAAAAAGTGCTTTAATAATTCATTAATATTAGTCTGTAGATGGAGGAAGGAGTCGCCAAGAATAATCCTTGTAAATGGGTGCATGACAATCTGAACTTACTAGTATTATTATTATTATTATTATTATTATAGTATTATTACAAACAGAGGCTTTGTTATAAGTAATTCCTCATATTTTGCACCATAAGCTTTTTTTTATTATTTGTCTGTGAATTTATTTAAATAGTAATAGGATTATGTAAAAACAGGTTAATTATGTATTCAAAATGCATCATGAAAATAATCAAGATAAAGGGCTGTAGGGGTTGACTTCCACCTAGACGTGTAATATCTCTTTATACAATATAGCCTTGTGATTAAAACAAAGACAGTAGAAGGTTTATTTGACAGGGACTGTCAACATTTTCTGTACATCATCCTAAAAAATATGACGGGCACTATATGGACAAAATTATTTGCAAATACTATTTACAGACATTGAATTTAGAGCACACATTCGCAACATTCACAAATTACCAAATTTAACAGTTGTTTTTCCATTTATTTATTGAAGCCAAAATAAAATGCTACTTAGCTGTACACAGTTTTACAGAAGAGAATGAGAGAGTTGTTTCTATGAAGTTGCGACAACTTTCATGCATAAATTGTTCAACTTTGCTTACTGTTTTGTACATTACAAATACAATCCCCACAATAGCAATAAATCGAAGAAACTCAAATGATCTAAGGTACTGTATAATGTTGTAGAAATTCAGAGAGGCTAGGCAAAAAAGAAAGTGCAGTGAAAATAATAATGGCCTCTGTTAATCTTGTGAATTAATGTGTGAACACATTATTCAGGTGGTTGGAAAGACACATACAAACAGTCAAAGTTAAACCAAATACATTTTCACATAAAGATCTGCTTCCTTCGTAAATGTTTAAGAAGCTACTGGAAGCTCCTAGACAAAAATTGAAAATTATACCAGTCTGTAAGAGAATATTTTTATGACATTCATTTGGCACAAACTTGTAACGAAAGGAGTGTAAATGAATTCCGAGGACACACAGAGACCACTTGTGATCTGCCTGAGTGATAATTTGTGAAATAAAGAGAGTGAGAAATTAGAAGTCTGGTCTGGCTCACATGTGATGAGCTCTGAGCTTGTGAGGATGTGGATTACTGCTGGGTCAAAGTGTTGTTACCTTCCTTCTTATAGATCAAGAATATTTAGAATATCTAAAAGAGCTACTGTTATCTGTCTTTTATTGAAGATGGTATGAATATTTTTGCTGCATATGCACCCACACAAATCCACTTTTGTTTTGGTCCAGACTTAACCAAACAATTATCCTTGTCACAGTAATCACTATGTCAACTTATTGTTCAATAAATAATAGCTGGTTGCTTATTTACATGTTTTGGTTCTCAAGCCAATTCAGAATGAGCTCCTCACTCTGGGTTGCCTGCTCCTGGGACTAAATTCAGTTTGCGATAAATATAAAAACTAAATCCATGATAATTTTAGTCGACCAGAATATATATTTTTCTATTTTAATACAATCAAATGTATTGCATTGCATCATAGGACATACACAGACATGTCACTTGGAGTTTGCTTATGGTCTGACTTGGAGTCTAGTTTTAGTTAGTTTTTATTGTTCAACAAAAAGATCAGTACTTTTGGTCGACAAAAATATCTACTTTTGGTCATAGTTTTAGTCTACAAGAATGTATGTATTTAGTCATGTTTTTAGGCATTGTTTAGTTTTTATTCCGTTTTGGTCAGCAAAAATATGACATTGACGAAAACTATGACTAAATCATTCAGTCGACAAAATTAACACTGCTTCCATCTCCCTTCCCCCGTCCTGTGAAAGCTATGATAACATGTAAACACACCACTTATAGATACTAACTATTGTCTTTTGTACAGCTTGAAGCAATCCAAAAACACGCCTGGTATATGTAAGTGCTATTTAAACTTTTCTTCTTGGTGCTGTTATCCCAGTACCTTCTATGTTTGACTGAGTATTTGTGTGTGTTTTTTGTGGCGATCCCTGTGGCAGGAGTGGGCGTCATGAGCCGTGCCCAGAGCAGCCCCCTCCTCGGCGTGTGTGTGTGAAGAGGGTGGTCTCTGCCAGTCACCTCGACCCGGATGTCCTGGAAAGTATGTACTCATTAGGCTGCTTCAGAGACCAGGCCAAGCTCAAACAAGACCTTACAAGTGAGGAGTGAGTAACTGAGTCCATTAAACATCTATTTCTTGTGAATTGTGAGACTTGTATAATTGATTGTGTAGGTAGGGTGTTTCTTCTTTTTTTTTTAAATATCTATTCAATCTAGCACTTTTAATATGGCAGAGTGAAACTTCAGCAACAATGGTTGTTTTATCTGTTTTTGTTGACCGCTTTGTGTGCTCCCCCAGTACTGCTTCACACTGCCCACAATACATTAGTGAACTAAACAATGCAAGATGAAGTTCTTTTCTTTTTGTGCTCTTAAAGGTTGGGTTGAACACTGTTGAATTAGATCTTTATTAATGGAAGGAAGACTGTGAAAGTTAGACATACAAAGAAAAGATAAGTTCGTGGGTCTTAGTTCTGTTTGTGGTCCGGGTCACAATCCGGATTTGTAAAGGGACTTTCATTCTTTATAACTTCTTTATCTGTGCTTATAGAGAGAACCAAGAGAAAATGATTTACTACCTCCTACTGGACAGAAAAGAACGTTACCCAAGCTACGAGGACGAAGATCTTCCTCCAAGGAATGATCTTGGTAAGAACTTTTCATGAAATTATTTTATTCTTTTTTCAAAACCTTGACTTGATGAGGCATAAACGTTGCCTTTTCTCTCAGATCCGCCCAGGAAACGTGTAGACTCGCCCGTGTTGACACGTATCGGCCGCTGTCGCCCCGAGAGAAAAAGTCTGGAAGTGCTCAGTGTGACAGAACAGTCGCCCACTCCCCCTCGAAGGGCTCTGGACACTAACGCACACAGCCAGAGGTCTGCAATAATGCATTAGTCCACTTGTTCATGATGGGAGGTTTCATTGTTGTCAAATTCTTGTCAATATGCTAGTTGACTTTGCGTTTGCTAAAACATGTTTTTGTCACTAATTTTAATATTCTCTGCAGATCTCGTTCCGTTAGTGGAGCGTCCACAGGGCTGTCATCCAGTCCCCTCAGCAGTCCCAGGGTAAGACCTAAAAACGTCCTGCTAGGGTTGACAAACACATTATCAAGCACTTTACTTAACTTGATTGTTTAAACCTCACTCAACCACACAGCAGCTTTGATAAACAGAATGCTAAAATAATGTTATGTGGAGCATCTTGCTGCAACACAGTTTCTTCTGGAAAAATCTGACCTATTTTAACATATGAATGACGCAGCAGTGCTGGCGCAGTGTGCAGACTGTACTGGCCTGCTGCCCTGATCTTTACATTACATAACTAAGAATGACATTCAGAACAGATTTTTTAAAACTGGTTTTTGATCAGGGAAAAGCTATAAAAGACAGCAGGTTCCCCCCATTTTTAATAGTATTAGCCTAGGTGGCTAATTAGCCTGTGGGAGAATGCAGTTTCTTCAATGTCTCTACATTTTTAGATATAGCACATACACAGATTGTAAATCACTTCTATATGTATAATTTGCAAATACACAAGTCTTAATTGAATTTGACTTACAAATACACAAGTCTTAATTGAATTTGACTTACAAATACACAAGTCTTAATTGAATGTGGATGAGAGAAATACTATTACCGTATTATAAGTAACCTACCGGTAAATCATTAGCCTATTTACCAAAACCACTACATTTACCTACTTTTTGTGAAATAATTTTAATAATAAGAAAAACATACTTTGACATTATGTGAATACATTTCCTTCCTATGAATAAACACCAAAAAAAAAAAATCTGTTGTAAACAGCAGTTTCTTGTATATTCATTCAACAGTCTGTGGTATTGACGAGTATGCTGATGTATCCAAGTTTGAATATTTGTGCCTACATTCTCATCCACAGCCATGCTCATCATGTGTTGTCATGTTCCATCTACATAAGGATTTGACTTCACAGAAAAGCACAGGATTTGTTATTACCCTCCATTTGGTGGTATTATTGTTGAAGCAGTTTTTCTCTTTACTCTGGCCATACCTTCTTCCTTTAGATGTTTGTGTTATATTTTTTGGTTGGTTGTTAATAAAAGTAGAAAAGAACCTGACTAATGCAGCATTTTGGGGTCAGATGTTAAGATACTGTTGTTATTAACATGAACTAAAACTATTGCGCACTGCTAAATGGGGAAGTATGATGCTGTTGTTGCTCATTGTGTCAGTTGCAAATGAAATGGAGGGTCAAAGGTTTCAAACATATGGAATGGCGCCCATGTGTAATTTGGCCTATGGTTTTGACATTACTTATATGCATGTCCTGGTCTTTCATCAAAATATATATCAACATTACTTTTAGATGGAAAACATTTACTTTATTCTAGTTCTAGTAACCAAAATGCCCCAACATTGTCCTAGCTATTCAAATAGGGGTTCCCGAGCCACTTCACAGGTTGGGCA
The DNA here is from genome assembly GCA_019453435.1 of Rhinogobius similis. Classification (NCBI taxonomy): domain Eukaryota; kingdom Metazoa; phylum Chordata; class Actinopteri; order Gobiiformes; family Gobiidae; genus Rhinogobius; species Rhinogobius similis. The sequence goes on from CM033631.1 coordinate 25,579,869, forward strand.
AGTGAAGCTAACTATTTTCATCTGCATGACCACGCCTCATGATCATTGCTTGCTCATTTGTCCATTCTTTTCTCTCCACATTTCTCTGTCCCCATCAGAGTCCAGTCTTCACTTTCAGCCAGTCAGAAGTCACTTCAGCTTCCACATCCTCCAAAGAGCCCAAATCATCAAGCGCCACCACTCCCAGGCCCACCGCACGACCATCTCCTGACCCCAAAACTCAGACCCTCCCAATCAAGGGCCCAACAGAACGGCCCCAGCTCCACTCCATGAAATCCCTTCCCCTGAGTCCCCCCTCTCCGTCTCCTTCCCCGCTTCTGTCCCCCACCCCACGCTTCTTCAACTTCCCTTCCCCATCCGCGTTCAAGTCTAAGAACTCCCCCTCTAACTCCTGTGCCACGCCTTCCCCTATCTCCCAGGTAACGCCACAGGGCTCTCCTCTGCCCACCCCCCTGGGCACGCCTGTACACCAGCTGCAGCCCAGTACCCCTTCCTCCTCCTCCTCCTCTTCCTCCTCCAGAGCAGATGGAGGAGGCGGAGCCACATTGACTCTGACTCCGCCCTCCAGCCCTGGAGGGAGTATGGGTGCCTCAGGCTCCGCCCACTGGAGGACAAGACTGAACTCTTTTAAGAACAACCTTCTGGGGTCACCACGCTTCCATCGGCGCAAACTGCAAGGTCAGACTTTTTTGATTTAATTACTTTCTTGAATCAAGAAAACATAGTTAATATTCTCATTGAGGATGCTATAGCAAGTGTTTGATTGATTGATCATAACATTTTGTAAAAGTATTTGATAAGGCTAATGTCACTCAGTCCTTTTGACTTCCGCCCAAACCACAATGCAGTGCTCTGATTGGTCCAAGACACCGCGGCCGACTCAAATCCAACAGCGGAACACTGTCCAGATGGATTCTCAAGAGTTTGTGAACTCACAAATATCATGAGAATTCATATGGCAGGGCCAGGTGATGATAAGGCAATTGTTTGTAACATATTTTTTATGTTATTGTTGATCAAGCTGTACTGAACTAAACACATTTTGAGGAAATTTGAGGCCTGCACTACAAAACTGGATTAGAGAAACAGAGAGAAACCCATTGTTTAATCATACTGTGTTACATTTAATACAGGCAGGCACTGACTGTTCTGTGAATGAATGCTTCGTAGTACCACTTCGTCAGAGATGCTCGTCCATGTAAGACAAACTTCAGGATACGTTCAGCTTCATAGTGCAGGCCTTTGGACTTAAAATGTGGGATCCTATTATGAGTGCCAATAAAAGGGAAAAATAAAATCAGAGACTAGACACTTACTATGGAAAGCACTGTATCCAGTGTCTCCTCACATCAATCAGAGGTAATCTGAGCCACAGGATGCTGACAGCAGGTCATCAATATTGTGCCTGTAATAATCCAATGTTATATAACTATGCACAGTGTTTTTGACTTTTGCTTTGATAGTATGATTGTAGTTTGAGATGCTATTGTTGTTTACATTTCAGCTCAAATTAATTTAATATCAACTTCTTGCTGTGGCATGTAGCCCTACTGAGTAATGACTGAATCTGTGATGATGTATAATTAGGCCGTTTGAATTAAAGTCTGTCATCCCCTTTCCTCCTCCTCATCCTCCTCTTCCTCCTACTCTGCCTTTTTCTGTTTTGTTTTTAGTTCCCACATCTGAGGACATGTCAAGCCTGACCCCAGAGTCCAGCCCGGAGTAAGTGCATGTGTTGATCAGCATACTTGGTCCAGTTGGCTTATTAACAAAACCCATTTGACCCGTTATCCATGTACAAAAGCATTAAACAGCATCAACATAGCAAGCGCTAACTCCTTCTATTTAATGATATGTTGCTATTCAGGAGGGACATGGACTGAGATTAGTAGGAATAGTAGTAAACATTATTGAAGTACTGTTCTTTTAGGTTGCGGTAAATCACCTTAAAAGATATTTACAACGTTACAAAATAAGAAACAAGTTCATTAAAACAATTACTCTAGTGTGAAATATTTAAATACTATTGTTTTTTTCTAAAGGTTGGCCAAAAAGTCCTGGTTTGGCAACTTCATAAGTCTGGAGAAAGAGGAACAGATCTTTGTGTTGATTCGGGACAAGCCACTGAGCTCCATCAAAGCAGACATCATCCACGCCTTCCTCTCTGTCAGTGCCTTTGGTTTGGTGTATAAGTATTTTACACATCTGACTCTACTGTTGACCTGACCTCTCTGTCTCCCTCAGATCCAGTCTCTGAGCCACAGTGTCGTGTCCCAGAACAGTTTCAGAGCCGAGTACAAGTCGTCCGGAGGGCCCTCTGTCTTCCAGAAACCTGTCAAGTTCCAAGTACATACTCAGTTTAATCTATGCCTCTTTTTTCAGGGGAAAGGGGAAGAAATCTGTAATCTCTTATCAATCCTTTCAAACCTCTTTTCAAATATAACAACATTTTTACTTACCGTAGTTATGTAACAATTAGTTGGGCGGGGGAGGCAGCCTGCTCTCTGTTCGGGGGGTCAGATCTCAGAGTGAGCCGTTTGCTTTTGCAAGGAGGGGGGCCAGTCCAAGAGATGGGTGTTTTTTGGAAACTGTTATGTTATGGATATTGCACAACGCAAAATTTTATCAACAAAGCCCTTAGAATAGACTGTGTAAAGGGCAAAATAGCAGAATATCGGTCCTTTAAGGAACCCAGTGTTATTGTTATGAAAGTATTATTATTTTTAGTCATTATATTCGAGCAATAAGCCACCATACATTGCCACCATACATTGCAACTTAAAGCCCACTTGTGGAAAAATTAAAATTTTTTACAGGTAATACCAGTCAAGGGCGTTTTTGTTTGTTGTCAGTATGATCATTGTTGTGAGCCTAATTTTGTGCTACCTTCTTCCTTAGGTGGACATTGCTTACTCAGAGGGAGATAGGGAGCGAGAGAGGGAGCGAGCTGAGAGAGAGGGCAGGAGAGAGATGGGAATCTACAGTGTCACCTTCACTTTAATAGCAGGTACAGACATTCATAAGCTGCCCTCATATCCAACATGCTGCTCATATCAGTTGCCATGGTCTGGTTATCTCAGTGTGCACTTTAATTATTTACAAAATATTCAAGAATGATCCAATGAAAATAGTTGAGAATGAAAAAATGTGGTTCTTTTCAAGCAGTTTGTACACTGCTTTCAGATGTGCTTAACATAATTTTGTCAAGATAATTATACCTGCCAAAGCCATGTTAGAGTCATTAAAGGGCCTGTACCTTGTTTTGAACCATGAGACAGAAACATGTTTTTGTTTTAACCAGTAGCCCCACACACATAGTCCTTCCTTTCCCTCAGTATTGTATGACTCAGAAAAGACTTTCTAGAATAGTCTTATACAGTTGTTTCCATATAGTTCTACTAACTCCCCTTACAATTAGATGCACAGATAATACATTACAAATTCAGTGTCTTTCCATTAAGTTGCCTCTAGCTAACAATGTGTAATGTAAAGAGAATATGTCTTAATTAGAGACAATAAAAATCAAGTATAGGCCCATCCAATTTGCAATATCAGGATATTGATTTCTTTTGGCAGGTCCCAGTCGCAGATTTAAAAGAGTGGTAGAAAGCATCCAGGCTCAGCTTCTCAGTTCTCACGACCAGCCTTCTGTGCAGGCCTTAGCTGGTGAGTACTCCCGCTCTGATGTTACACACTACATCTATTTTCCCTTTAAATAATGTGTCCCTTTTATCCATTAGACGAGAAGAACGGGCAGCTTTGCCGCCAGCCCAGCACCCCGTCAAGACAGAATTCCCGGCGCTCCGAAGGTGGATCAGATCGTGGAGAGCGGGAACGCACTGATAGTGGCAGTGGCAGCAGCACTGGGAGCATTTTACAAAGACGTGGATCGAGTAAAGACAAGACCAGACTTCTATCTTCTACAAACGGGACACAAGCTCACCCCTAAAGAATGTTCCGGAAGACCATCATGAGGTTACCCCATCCTGCCTGTTATCTTCTTTGCTCTGTCCAGTCCATACGTCCATACTCCTCAGTCATTCCTTCCATCGTAGCTTCCTCGGATCAATGTTCGGCAATGGTATGGAGAAGGCTGTTGTTTTCACTTGAAGCTGTTAAGGCATTAAAAGAATTACCCTTGATGTATCAATGTTGAACGTTCAACAGGAGAAAAAGGACGCGAAATGAAAGCTGATAACCGGATACGATCTTTGATTTTAGTCCATACATGTACTGTCTGTTCAAATGGTAATTTGACAAATATTGATTGAAGGAATTTATGCAGGAATTAAGATGCCACTACCAGAGCTGATCTTCAATAACTACAATTAGTTTGCTGATCCTTAACTTTATTGTCAAGACTATAAAACAGGTGGACGAATACAAGTGTTATAACTATTTCACACAACTTGCATAAGACAAACTTTAACAAAATACAATATATATTGTCAGTGCAAGATGACTGACTTACATGAATATGTAATAACAACACTATTTGTCTTAATAACAAACCAATGTGAAACAAACTAGAAATTCACACAAATCTGTTAATAATTTGGTTGTTTAGCTTGTGTCAATATGGCCAGCTTTATGAATGTAAACAATGTATCTGTCTTTATTAATAACTCTGACAGACGTCTGGCTGTAGTCGTGGTTGTATCTGTTTGTAGATAACAAACACCCTAACTACTATAGCCCATCTGTGAAATGTTTGAGAAAAGCCGGTCGGTAAAGACCAAGAATGGATGTGGTAGTCAATGTAACAGAGCCCAAGAGCAAGGTAAATATTAGTATTATTCACACATGCCCTTTACTTCAGTACATTAGAGACGTGTAATTGTTTCTGATATATACTAATGAAGCTATGACACCATATTGCCTTTAACAGAGGAGAGGAAATCAGTAGTTAGTTGCATTCAACCCCACTCAATAGAAAGAAAAAAAAAATGACAAAGGCCGAGTAGCTTGCATGAGTAGCCCAAAGCAAGTTTGTGTAGACTTGTTGTGAACACAGACGTGGTTTTGTCTTGCTGCAAAGTTTACAGTAATAATAATTTTAGACTTAACTTGACTTGGATTGAACATGAATTTATAACATGATTTAAAATAGCTACTGATACATACATCACCAAAGCCATATCATGTAACATGCTCTAGAAAAATTATAAGTGCCCACAGTCAGTTTGTCACAAGTAGAATTATACGCCACACACAAAGATGCAATGTATGCTTTGTTTTTCTACACTTTGAACCCATGTCTTTTATATTTTTGCCAACAGCAGAGAAAGTGGCGCTAACCATTTGAATGTCAGAAATTTTTGTAAACAAAGGTGTACATTTTGTTCCATATATTTATTCAGATGTATTTACTTATTTGTTTATTTATTATGCATAATTTATTTGTCTGTATGTTGTATGGACTGAAATACCTGGCAGCAGTGCAAAACCAGCTACCTATGCTGAACCAAAACAACTAAACTTGATACCATTTTTGTGTGTGTGACATTTTCCTATTATTATTGTTTACAGATGTTGGGTTACTCGACTTAAAAGGCATTTTGAATGTTTTAAGATTCCAAGATTAAGTCATCGCACATACAACATTCAATCTCAAAACAAATGCAATAATCTATATGAAAAAGTAACTATATTTTAAACAAGGTCAAACTTTTACAGCAGCAACTCAAGTTGGAACAAGCACAACAAAAGGCTTAGACACCAAGTTAGTAATAGGTTATAGTTCATGTTTAAAGCTTCCTATTAAATCTTATTTTTCCTGTTGTAGCTTTTTGTTGCCCCTGTCTGAATATATTTTATGATGTATTGTTGCATATAAATTTTAATGCTATTTCAAAATACTATCTCACCATGTTGATTGTGGCCTGATATAAAATACTTGTATCGGATTGCATTCTGTGGCATATTACAGTATTCCAGCTTTTTGAGGAGTTAGTTTGTAATCGTTTTACATCCTTGTTTACAATATGTTTTAAACAAGAACAACACAGTAAACCTTTTTGTATCAGTTTTAAGTTGGAATTTCACAAACTGTTACATGGAATTTGCAGGAAGTCACTTCTTTGCCTCCACCCATTGTTACTCCTACGCTTACAGCATTTCTGGCCCTTTCTTACATGGACATATCTGAGAGTGCTGATCAGAGGTGTTGTGTTACAAATTGGCCTTTTTTTTTCTCAGCAGCAACAGCAGCTATAAGTCAAGTTCACCTCCCATCCATAATCAGTGAAGGTCGTTTCAGGATGAAAGCATGGAATGGACTACAAAACAATGGACTAAAAAGGAGGCTATGTGTGATTTACGTTAAGACCTAATGGAACCTTGCTAGCTTGCCCTATTGAAAGGATTTGCCGCTTTTCTCCTCCCAACCAGCCCATTGTCCCATTCAACTCCACATTTTCTACTTGTTTGTTACCTCCAGCGGCCATTATAATAACCCTGCACATATCTTGCCCATTATGTAATCACTCTCTCCCTTGTTTTATACACAGATGCTGTATACATTTGTATGCCTGTCTGTCCCCATTGTATGCCATCTGTATCTATGTAGCACTCACTATCTTTTACGACACTATAATCACCATGATTCTCACCATTATCTTCTCATTGTTATTAATTGATATATAACATTTTCTCACCCATTGACTCTTTTAGCATCATCAAAACCCTCCCTACATAATCCCCTCTTACACACACACACACAAACTCACCCCCTGTCATAAACTATAGATTTTTTTATTATCCTGTCCTGAAGTGAATTCTTAAAAATTGTGTGTGTGTGTGTGCGTGCGTGCGTGCGTGTGTGTGTGTGGGAGGGTGGGTCCACGACAAAGTACACAAAAACTGTTGACGAAAAGTAATGTCTGTACAATGGAAAAAATGGAAAAGTGCACTATTATGACAATTATTATAATTGCCTGTAAGAAAAACTGACCATTAAACAATAATGGAAATACAAAGGCCAATTGTGTCAAGGTGTATCAATTTATAGGGCACAAATCGTACACGAAGTAATTCAAAGTACTCTACAGGACAGGAAAGATGCAAATTCAGAATTACTCGAGCAATTAAAAAGTCCCAACAATAGATGCTCGCTGATGGTGCATAGGCAAGTTAGGCAAGTTTTCGCTCTCAACAAAAGAAAAGAGGTCTTACTCTGACACACTCGAAACTCTGCCATAGTTGGTTCTTTTATCGTATCTTTTGTATGGGGCTCTAGTACTTTACAACTATTTTAAAATTTGTATTACTTCCTTACTCATTGTTTGTTTGCTGTACAATGCCCCACCTTTGCAGTCAGAGTGGCTCCTCTTCTTGTACTCGCTGATCTCTGTCGGAGGCTGACTGATCGTGAAAGGCCTACGCCGCCGGTTTCACTGCCGCTTCTGCTCAGGGCGGAGAAAAGCCGGCGGTCTAATATAACATTCTTATGTACTCATACTTATCGCCTTAAACGAATTTCCGTGAAATCTAGGTAAGTATAGCATTTTATTTTTAAGAATGTTGATTCGCATTTGCCTCCGTTTGAGCGGTATCTTCTTCTGCTTCGTTGTGTATATTTGGCGGCGATGTGCACATTGTGGGTATAATGGTCCTCTGTGTAGCAGCAGCTGTATCACTCTGAGCAGCGCCGAGACACTTGCACGGAGCCTATCTGTGTGATTGTTATATTGTATGTTGATTATTTAGAAAATATGGCTTTTAAGGTAGACTACTAGCATCACATGAACTGTAATGTGTAGGCTATTACGCGTTTCCTAATAAAATCATCAAGAATTTAAGCTGTGCGCCTTTATCTGACGTACACACAACTTTGTTTAGTCCTTTGTGTACCGAAAAAACCTGTTGCAATTTATGGAACGACAACCTGTGGCAAGTGACAACTAACCCAACAACCGGCGTTTTGCAGATGAAATTACTGCTGATATATTTTCCATTTTCTTCTGTAAGATACATTGTTGTCCAAGCCAGCCACGTTTTACAGGGGCGTCTTGGTGCGTCCATTTTTCCAATTCTTCTGCCTGCGATGCGATTTCTCAAATTCAACCCAAAAAGATGCTTACGCGCCTGCGCTTAAGTTAAATGTGTGGCAGCCTGATAAACCTGTCCGATACAGCCCTACCCTATCACTGACCCTACCAAGCCTCACCAAAACTGTTGTGAAGTGACTACTAGAGAAAAGGAGCCGTGGGGTTGGTACACCCTGTTCCCACTGTCCCTCTCTCAGACAGTGTCTGTCTGTGACAGAGGAACAGAGGGAGACATGACAGTGCGCTGCCTACAGACTCCTGGGCACACAGCCTCGGGATTATATGTTGACCCACTTTCCACACGATGTATGTATGTCTAACGCATAGCTGCCATATCATTACCACCCTCTGTAGGCCGTATTTAAACAGCCGGGCATGTGGAGAGCGTCAGTCCTTTTTTATAGCCTGGCTCCACAACACAGATGTACAGAAAGAAAATGGAATTTAATTCATCTGAAATGTAACAACGAAACAAATGTCAGATACCCTGCGTGGTCCTTGTACTTTTTAAAATGTCAATTCAGAAATTTTGTTCTTTGTTTAATATCGTCAATTCAAAGTACATATGACAAATAGATCACACATTCCACTAAAACGTAGTGAACATGATTATCTTTAAGGTTTTACAAGAAGTGTAACCCACCCAGTTTGATAACTTTGGTGGGTGAGCAGTAGATGTGACATAGGGGTAATTCTACAAATGTTATACCAACCATAATCCATATAATTTGCACAATTACAATAGTTATGATTTGACAAATAATAATAATCCCCGATAACCTTTGTTAAATGATTGTAAGAAAATAAGTTGCATGTAAAAAATCATATTGACATAGCACTCAGCTCTTCTTCTTATATTTTTCAACTTTTATTTTTAGATTTTTCTTCTATGATAAATACTTACCACAAGTACAATCCCACTAATAATTAGAAAAACATAAGAACCTTTTATGTGCGATTTAAACATTCAGTTCTAGTCTGTAACTTGAAATGCCTTTTTTTTTGACTTGAGGACTGTCAAACAACCCCTTCTCTTTGGCTTATCAGTTAATTTATCATGTATTTGCAGTTATTTCCTGTTGTTTAGGCTCCTGCAAATGCAGATTAACAGGTAAAGTGTGTGTTGTACCACCACACCTCCAGCAGACGTTTATGAGGTCACTGCACTGCACTTGACTACAATCTGCTGCACACAGTGGGCTGTAGAATGAATGAGGGCTATTTGGCTACCCTTGTTTGGTAGTATTCTTTATTTTGTTTGTTTTTTAATTTGATTAGCTCTTTTTCTTACTTAGACAATTTTCTACATCTCATCAAAACAACAATGCCAATTTTATCTTGTATATCGCCCATCTCAAACTAAGCATTACACTGAAGTACCTTAGGCTTAGAGAGTGAGTTAATTGACACACATTTTACCATGACAGCTTTTGCCTCATTATTTTTGAACTCCTATTGTTAGCAGTTCTGTCTGGCTGTTGGTTGTCATAGTCAAGGAGCAACAGCATTCCTCAGGCACATTCAATTACTGAGTACCATAGATACTCAAAATGTTTGTCTTCTACTGCCATCTCAACTGGCTTCTCAACTGGCCCAAGACAAATGTCCCCAATGTGGGACAATAAAGTATACCTTATCTTCTATAAGCTACACAGTATATTTCACTGTTAAAATAGAAGAACTTGACAGATCACAAATGCTGCTTTATATTTACAATACTAATACTACATTATTTAATCTGTACTAAATACTTGTATTTTGTTCCAATATAGTTTTGTATTAAGCTTTATTGTTTATTTATGTGGTCGGGACAGTGCATGTTAATGAACATACATGATATGAAAGGCACCATGCCGCCAAAGTCTTGAGAATCCATCTGGGCCATGGATGTATTAAATGAACTGGATAAGGTACGCCCCCTCTGTCTGTGGTCCCAGATTGATTTGTGGCCGTGCGAGGTACTGCAGCCTCTTGGAACCAGCCTTTTTCTAAAATTGCTCATTATAATTGCAGACAGTACTGAATTATTATCGGTATTTAAATAAAATAGAAGGAAATGTTCTTTTCTACCGTTTCTAAAATCACCGAAATTACCGTTTTTATATGAAGTGGGGGATTGTCGTCACGTGGCGCCCTAAAACAAAGATGGCAGCCTCCGTTTCAGGAAGTAAAACAAAGATGGCAGCCATCGTTTCAGGAAGTAAAACAAAGATGTCAGCCGCCGTATCAGGAAGTAAATGCGGAAGTAAGAAACTTTTTTGGGGTCATGCGCCAATGAGCACACTCCATAGGGATAAACAGGACGGCCATCTTGGATTCATCTTCCAGGTTTTATTATAGTTCTATGATCTGGGCAGTGTGCTGCTGTTAGGGCTGCGCCGACGACTGTGTGGCGCACCAATCAGAGCGCAGCATTGTGGTTTTGGCGGAAGTCAACCGTATTGCCCTGTTTGAGGGGTCCGAAGTCGGCCGTGAGAGGTACTAGCTCAGAGAGGGTGCCAGCACGGTTTATGATTACCAAATGCTGACTCGATCTTGTATAAAACGGGCGTATTTTGAGAGATGATAACTTTGTTTGTTGAGCCCATAGAACTATAATTAAAAGATGAACCCAGAATGGCGCCCTGTTTATCCCTATTGAGCGTGCTCATTGGTGCATGACCCCAAAAAAGTTCTTTACTTCCATGTTACTTCCTCATACAGAGGCCGCCAACTTTGCTTTATGGAGGCCGCCATCTTTGCTTTAGGGGCACTACGTGATGACAATTCCTATGATGCTTGATGATGAGCGACGTGAGCGACCCATAGCTCTGGAGCGATCACGCAGCTTGCAAGTTTTTGTGTCAGCGTTAACTTGTGTGATTGTAATTGTGTTCTTCATATTAGACAAAGTGTGAAAGCGTCTAAATTGAAATAAAGTACAACTTATAGGTATTGCTAGTCTTGCCATGTCCCCGTGCTTCTGTATAATTTAATTATAGTTCTATGCCTTAGCAAAACAAAGCATTAGTAAAACAACTCGAGCACATGTTAGCATCATCTGTTTACTGTGCACGCATTTAGACCCAAAGTCATATTTTTCAGTGCATAAGGCAGCCAACTCTATCTAAACCCAAATAATTTCATATAGAAATGTTACGTGTCGTAATGGCGCAGAAAAGTAAAATAAAAGCAGAAGATGACAACCGGAAGATGTGTCTTGTTTATACACGATTTACAGCGCCACAAACATGTAATTACTAAACGTCTTTTTATTAATGGGGGAGATCGCCGCATGAAGAAAAAGTGTAATTCAGGCGCGGTTTAGATTTTATTTATAAAGAAAACATAGTCACTAACCCTAACCCTAACCAGGTTTAGTGGACACACGCCTTAATAGATGAACCTAAACAAACATGCACAATACTTCGGCCTATTTCAACATTTGTGGACTATTTTGCTTTTGAAAACATGCACATAGAAGCGCTTTGTGCCTTTAAGGACGAGAAAGAAGTCTGTGCTTTTCTCTCAACTGTATTTATTGATTTCTCGGATTCTTCCGCTTTTGTGACGCTACGATCAGTTCAAATGTTCGTCTTTACGTTGCGTATTTTCACATCAACAGGGGCCTGTCCTGATTGAAATATGTAGAACTAATTCAAAGTGATATACATACCAGTCTGGCATGAGCCAGGTTATTTGTTATGTGCACTTCTAATTTTATTTTTTTTAATAATTATTATTATTGTTTTATTTAGGCGAGACATTGCTTATTACTTATATATACCATAGGGTAATTTCCATCCGTTGTCCCGCATTTGCTCTCACAAAGACACTCTCATTCATACACCAGTGTGTGCATCTCTACACTGGAGGCGAGATGGGTGCAGTGTCTTGCTCAAGGACATAGCAACAGGTGGCAGTACGGCCACTGCCACCCCATGTCTGTATTATATTGTGTTTATAATGTCCTTGTGTTTGTGTCCACAGCGATGGCGGAGGCTCACCAGGCTGTGGCCTTTCAGTTTACAATTACACCTGAAGGCATTGACTTGCAGCTGTCCTACCAGGCCTTGAACCAGATCTACCGCTCTGGAGTCCGGTCCTGGAAGAAGAGAGTCAGCCGCATGAGGGTAAACTCTGAGAATGCAAACTAACTGTGGGTAATAGTTAAACAAGATTGTTTAGAGGTTTCATCACTAAATTATGGGCTACCTCCACAAGAAAAACACATTAAAAAAAAGTGAATGCCAGCTGTTGTTTTGAAGAGTTTCATTTCTGAGACAGGGAGTTTTGTTTTTTCTTTTTGTACACACCTTTGTTAATAAATTACTTTATATACTGTAGAATTGTACAATATTGACAGATCTTTTTATGGAATTTGTTTTGTGATAATGATAATCACAAATTATATTTTATGCAATCAGCCAAAAAAATTGCTAAAACGTGCCTGTAAGTGTCGTAAGTGTAAGTGTTGATCTTCAAGTATTGCACAAAAAATGGATGGACTTTACAATAAGCACAAAACAATCTACACAGCTACAACAGCAACACATTTATGAGCTCCAGAGTACAATGAGTAGTATCTGAAGGCTTTGTGCACTGCTAGGTTTGTGGGTGGAGATGTTCGGACAGGTTGTGTGCTATTATAATGATTATTTTGTATATGCTTTTTGTTGTTTCTCTTGTGGGCCACTCTGTTAGAACGGCCCGTCCCACTCCAAACAGATGTGGCATATCCTCTGGGGTACTCGTCAAAAGTATTAAAACTCCACCAACATGCTCAGGCATGTCTAGTTGAGATGGGACAGGATGTGTAATGATAATGGGTAGAGCTGGGTGATGCGGTGATAAAAAATCTAATCGTGAGCTCGTCCCTGTGACAATCTGCTATTTTTGTGAAATCGTCGTATCATGATTCCCTGTTTGACTCTTTAATGCAGCTGATGACTTGATTTACCTCAGACCAGGGCTGCACAATTAAACCAAATCAACACTAAATCACAGTTTTAATAGATGCAATTAGAAAATCAAAAAGACTGCTATTTTTTAAGTGTAATAATTTCTTCCCAAAAAACAAAACAAAAACAAAACACAATGTCTTGCTTTGATTTGAATGAAAACTGCTGACACTGTAGTTTGGATTTGTACAAAAATGTTCTGAAACAAGCCACAAAACGCGCCTATAAACAACAAACGCGACTCCATGCACTAAAACCCGACTAAAAATGACAAAAACACGTCAAAGACAAACACAACTGAATGTGACTAAAACGCGAATAAAAGCGACAAAGGTTTGTTTAAAATGTGAATTTGAACAGAATCCTATTGAAACATAAATCGCAAATCTAAATCACAATTCCACTGGTCAGTAAAATCACAATCAGATATTTTTCTTAAATCGTACAGCTCTATTAAAGGCAGTAGAAAAACACAAATCGTGATAAAATCGAAATCACGATCTGACAACAAGAAAATCATGATAATAAGTTTTTGCCATATCGCCCGGTGATATTATTCAGTATAAATGTCACACAAATAGACTCGATGTGCCAAACTGCAATTTGGAACACTGCAGTTTGGCATTAGCACAAAAGGGACAGTACAAAGAATGACTTACAAGTTTTTGTCAGTAGTATTAAATTAAGGTGCACTGTTTTTAAATTGAATTTAATATATAAATTTTGTTTTCCTCCCCAGAAAGAGTATTGTAAAATCAGACCTCTACACGTATTTTTATCAGATAATTAAACATTTAATATTTTCAAACTGTGCCCTGTGCATCACTATATGACGCTTTGGGATGACAGCTGATTGACTGTGCAGGGATAATACCCCTACGTCCCTTTTCCGTCTGAACAGGCTGTTCTGAAGCTGTGTTTATATGTGAAAACTAGTTTTGTGTCAAAGGGTTTTTTAGAGCTAGGAATGAGTTACACAGGTCTAAATACCTACTTCCCTATTTCACTGTTTGAAAATTAGGTACCCCAGTTTTAATGTCCTATAAAATATTACATAACACATTTGTTCTTCTTAAAATACTAACAGTTAAGTCTTAACAGTTTAGATTATGTGTGTAACTGTATGTTTCTGGTGTTTTTACAGAATCGAGTTATTAAAGGCGTTTATCCGGCCAGTCCCTCCTCCTGGCTCTTTGTCGTCATAGCGATCCTGGCCACCATGTACATGCGCTCAGATCCCAGCATGGGCCTCATCGCCAAAATACAACAGCACCTGCCTCTAAGGTATGTGCAAGGACATGTGCAGATAAAGCAAACCACAGAGCCATAATGTAAGAGGAAGAAGTTCCTAATTTGTAATTCTGTCTGGAACTATGTGTATTAATGGTGTCTTCCTGGCAACACACTGGGATTTGTCCAACTTAAAAAAATGCTCTGGAAAACCACTCAAACTGGTAATTCCTGCTGGATACGGGAGATGGTCAAACACGTTAGAGATATTTATATAGTATAACGTTTACATTTCTTTAACTAGCCAAATTGTTTACATACAAGTTAGTTACCTGTAACCCAGCATTAGTCCACTAAAGGTCCAAGTTCCTGCCCTTTATGAAACAAAAAAATAATAAATGGGATAATATGTTAAAAAAAAAAGTTTAACTTTATAATTGTGTAACTTTATATTTATATTTAAAATACTAATGGTCTGTTGTCTTTACTTAAAGTCAGTAGTAAATGTTGATAAATGAAACTATAGTAACTCTGATATAGATTCCAATATTTAACCTCAAGCTTTTAGTTTAGTTAATTAATAAAGTATTAATAAGTAATAATTGATAAATAATAATTAATAATAGTAAAAATACTACTACCACTAATAATAATAAAAGTGGCAAATATTCTTCAACCGATATATGAAAAATGAAAAAAAAAAGCCAGACAATTAATGAAATCGTATCACTCAATGGTAAATCTTAAGGTACCGTACTAAACTAGGTAACTACAGTCTCTTGTCATGGGTGCTTAGCCCTGACTTTTCTGTGTTCTCTCCCCCACCCTTTCCTGTCACTTCTACGACATTCTATCAAATGAAACACAAAAGTATCTTTAAATTAAAATATGCAAACTATTTTTTTTTTGTTTTTTTTATGTGATCGCTCCAGCAGAACAGAAGTTTTTTTTCCCTCCATACTGGGTACCACTCTCTGTACGACTTATCTCTTTATACTAATTTGAAATGTACCGGTAGTAAACTAGTAGTGCATTGAATGATTGATGACTAGCCTAAGAAGGAATTACTGGTTCTTATATACCTGTTATACGTTTTGGCAGTTTAAGATTGAATGAAGCAGTCTCAATAATGAGTAGAAATACCTGCTTGGAACAGCGCTTCCTCCTCTTGGCAGATACATGCATGTCGAGCGAGTGAGTCACAAGGAGCCATGAGGGTGTGTCCCAGGATGTGACCTCTCCCCTACTCCTCCACTCCAACTCACTGCAAAAACTGATTAGCTACAGGAGTTAAAATTACCTAAATTTCTGTCTGTGAGATAAGATTATTTTACTCAGAATTTATTTTAGTCTGAAATACACTGAAAATCTTGATATACTCATTAAATAAATTTAAATCTAAGAAATATACTCCTGTATTATGTCTGTGTAATTCATCCATCCAGGTAGAGTTCTTGAATAAATACATTCTGCCGCTCATTCAAGCAGCTTCTTCATTTCAGCCACAGCGCTTTAGGCTACTTAAATGGTGAAACGTATTCACTCATAATGATATAAATTATAACAGCCTGCTTAACAATATATATTCAGGATGTGGATGCACTCGGTCCATGTTAAACCTGTATTGTAATTCAAAAGTGTTCAAAATTGATTGAATGTTTGGTTAAAACATTTTTTGAAGCGCTGCACCATGTAAGAAAAAAATGTAATGTCCATACTGTGCCAGAAGAGGGAACCAGGGTGATATTTTCTGGTAATCTTCAACGTCATTATTGTATGACAGGTTTTAACAGTTTTCTAATTTTGATTGTATTTGCTGCATTAATATGTATTGTACATAAAAAATTATAGTTTTACACAAATCAAGTAGTAGTTTCTGGAGAAAAGTTGAAAAATTGGTTGAAAATTACAGGAAGTAAAAACAAATTGATGACACTATGGAGACTCAGACCAAAAGTTATGCATAATTTACCCAAATAAACAACTTTTTTTGACCCTTTAAACATGACTTCAACTAAATAAAGGTGTTCACATAAATTTTGATTTTGAATTTAATTGTCAAATAAATAAAACATCTGTGACATTAGTTGAGTTTCATCCATCTCTGACCTCGGGTCCTCTACCAGAGATCAGGGAGCTTGAGGGTTCGGCACAGTATCTTAGCTGTTCCTAGCACTGCACTCTTCTGGACAGAGATGTCTGATGTTCCTCCAGGGATCTGCTGTAGCCTCCTCCAGTTTGGGGGTCACTGCCCCAAGTGCTCCGATCACCTCTGGCACCACTTTGGCCTTCACCTTCCAGGCCTTCTCCAGCTCTTCTCTGAGCCCTTGGTATTTCTCCAGTTTCTCATGTTCCTTTCTTCTGATGTTGCCATCACTTGGTATCGCCACATCAACCACAACGGCCTTCCTTTGCTCTTTATCCACCACACGATGTCTGGTTGGTTTGCCATTACCATTCGGTCGGTCTGTATCTGGAAGTCCCACAGGATCTTCGCTCAGTCATTCTCTACCACCTTTCGAGGTGTTTCCTATTTTGACCTTGGGATTTCCAGTCCGTACTCCACACAGATGTTTCTGTACACTATACCAGCCACTTGGTTGTGGCGTTCCATGTATGCTTTCCCTGCAGCATCTTACACCCTGCAGTTATGTGTTGGACTGTCTCAGGAGCTTCTTTGCACAGCCTACACCGTGGGTCTTATCTGGTGTGGTAGATCTGGGCCTCTATGGCTCTGGTGCTCAGGGCCTGTTCCTGTGCAGCCATGATGAGCCTCTGTGCTGTCCTTCAGTCCGGCCTGTTCCAGCCACTGGTAGGATTTCTTGATATCAGCCACTTCAGTTATGTTCCGGTGGTACATCCCATTGTCCTCCCATGATGGTCACTCCTCCGGCACCTCATCCTCTGTTCCCCATTGCCTGAGACATTCACTGAGCACGTCGGTGAATGTCTCAGGCAATATATATATATATATATATATATATATATATATATATATATATATATATATATAACTTTTTAAATAAAATTTTTAATCATCCCCATCCTGTAAGTTATCAGTCAAAAAATAGAAGGCTGTTATCTACTTATGGGTGTTTTTAAACCACTAAAATACCATAAACATGCTTCCTCGCTTTGAGGGTAGAGGATCTGCCACCTGTGTGTCTCTATGGAAATGTTCTTGCGTTACCTTGAAAATTACAAAGAATTACACAAAACCAGCACATCTCTATCTCCATGGATGACATGCCGACCACCAGGAATCTTACACGGTGCTGCTTTAAGAAAATAAATAATTTAAATAATCTTCAAACACCTAATAGAAATGATGTAATGTTCACATACTGCACTTTGACATGCTTAAATAGAGTTGTAAGAGTGCTCTTTGCCTTGTGTGCAGCCTCTACGTGTCCCTCAGTGCCCAAGGACAGACCATGCTCTCGGTTCTGGTCTTCAGTACTTTGCTGTGGCTCTCGCTGATCTTGGCTCTGCGCTTCTGCCTCAAGCTGCTCCTGTCCTATCACCGCTGGATGTTTGAGCTGCATGGCCGAGTGTCCAACACCACCAAAGTCTGGGTGGTAAGGCCTTTTTTCAGACTGACCACACATCTAGGTTTTTTTTTTAATCACAAAAATGCTTAATTAGCAGGTTTTGCAAAAAAAAAAAAAAAAAAAAAGTGCTAGAATACATTGTGTCTATTTTATAATTATAGTATGAATTATGATGCATAAGGTAAAGGCTACAAAATTTCCAACTATGGATAATTTTGAAATCATGTTACTGATGTTATTTCTGTATATTGTTATATGAATACTGTTGGGGTTTTTTTTGGGCTCCCCTTAGACTCTGGTGCGGTTACTATCAAGCAGGAAGCCTCTGCTGTACAGTTATCAGACATCACTGCCTCATCTGCCTGTTCCAGCCATAAAAGATACACTGAGCCGGGTGAGTACACTGAAGATCAAAAGAAAGTATTATAATTCATCTTAGAAAGGCTTGAGGTGAGTTAACATAACCAAAGGTTCTTTTTATGCCTTGTTGTGGATCATAATGTAGCTTAGAAACTAGTTTAGTTTATCAAACCATCATCCATGCTACAGGTACGGTCATCCTAATGCCCCATTTGATTCTGTTTTATCTCGCATTTTCAAGGATGTGTTCCATGTGTGATTGAGTTTATAAATCGCTCACTGTCCTCTGGGACAGGCTATCCTCAAACATGCTATTATACAGCCAGTTATAAAGGATCAGTCTTGATCAGACAGTGTTATTAAATTTTAGACTAATCTCTAAACTACCTTTTTGTAATCTAGTATCTTGTATTTATCTGGGATCTTCTCAAAGTGCAAATTGGCCACTACTCATCAAACATACAACCTTTGGAGTATGGCAAATTCTCGCCCCCACCAAGTTTTTTGTTTTATCTACATCTCTTGAGTGATGTTTTTAGAAAACATAATTTATCCTTTCACTTTTTTGCTGATGATATGCAGATTTATCTTCCTATGAAACTGAATGACCCCTGATAATCTTCAAATGCAGAGGTTTTTGTTGTTGTTTGTTGTTGTTGATTATAATCATAAATTTGAAAACAGATTTCAGTCATGGTCAAACTGTGCTTTCTGCAGCTGCGCATGTTGAGCAAAGCCAAGAGATTTATTCCCCCAAGAGAGCTTGAGAAAATAATACATGCTTTAATAAGTTGTAACTTAAACTCTCTTTTTCATGACTTGAACCAGTTTCTCTGCCACTTGCAGGGGGTGAAAAATGCAGCAGCACGCCTGTTGACGGTTATTAGAAAGTGGGAACATATTAATATTTATTAATTAAATATTAGCCCAGTACTTGCTACTCTTCATTGGCTCCTTGTGACTTTTAGGATAAAGTTGAACATTTTTCTATTTGTCTACACGAACAGGCCCCACCTTATTTGGCAGAGCTCTTATAGCCGCACTCGCCCAGTGGAGTCTCTGTCCTCTGTCCTAATAGGTGTAAACCTATTATGTTTTAATGTTGACTATTTACTGAATAGTAAATAGTAGATAATTTACTAAATTTTGTTTGTTCATTATTTTATGTATGATTTTATAGTATCTGCTGTCAGTGCGGCCTCTTCTGACTGATCCTGAGTACAAGCGCATGACTGAACTGGCCAACGATTTTGAAAGCAACCTGGGAAACCGCCTTCAGCGCTACCTCAAACTCAAGGCCTTGTGGGCCACCAATTATGTGAGTGTTCAGTGAGATTTCAATAATATACAGTATACAAAACATCATTATTATTTTTACCACTTGCATTTTTTCCAGAGATTTAAGATGTGTACAGAAATCCATCTATGCTCTCAGTACTCATGGTTATGCATTATATTATACTTCCTGTACTTTATGTCATCTCACTATGAGGCTTTTGATATTGAATGAAAATGAGCTTAGAAGTCATGATTATCCCAGTTGGTGGCTTTCAGATTCTAGAATGTTATGTACTGGTAGTCACACTCCCTGATGGTGGGGCAAGAGGCAGTTTTTCCTATTGATTACATTGAACTGTGTTATGACGTTTTCAAAATGTACATTCACAAAATTTCAACCTCGTAATTTCTATTAATGACTAGACCTAAGAACTTGCTGTATTAAAACAAAAATCAGAATTTTAACATTATTTATTTTAGTTGCCCCCCCATATTGGCTGATAGAATGCTGTGATGTCATCCGAAACCCTGTGATATTTTTTCATACCATGATTTACAATATATGTTGATGTCTTTTTTTAAATCCAGAAATATATTTTACCAAGCCTAGGTTGCTGATAAGAAAGTTGAAAAGTAAATGTTAATAGAAGCAGAACAGAGGTGCTATTTACACCAAATTATCTTTATTATACTTACGATATATATATACTTAGCACCAAATGATATTCCTTATCTTAAATGTGCCTAGTCGTACGAAGCAAAATAATTTTTTAGGAGAAAAACGAAAAAGAGATACAACTAAAATATTGTACACAGATACTTTAAACAAGTGCCATGCTATAAAAGGATGTACCGTGCTGCAATACAATTAATGTGTCTCAAGCCCCATTTCAACCAAGTCTACTCTACTCTACTCTTCTCTGCTCTACTTGGTTCTACCCCTGGTTGGAGCTCTCCCATTAGTCTATCTTTACTTGTGCCAGTTACTCCTTTAGTACCTGTTTCACTCCTCTTGACCACTGTCACTGGTTGGTCAGAGAGTGCTGTGATAGCCATGGTTTTCTTGGATATTGATTTGCTGTGGGCAGTGTCTTTAGGTATGGAACCAGATATTATGTAAATCCACATCAGCATTGCCAGTTCAAAAGTAATAAACTATATAAAAAACTGGATTGTTTTCTGGATATTTATTAATTCTTCTTTCTTGCCTTCTAGGTGAGCGACTGGTGGGAGGAATACATTTATCTTCGGAGCCGAGGTCCTATAATGGTCAACAGTAACTACTATGGAATGGTAAATTACAGACATTGGTTACATCTGTATATTATCTCACATGAGTCTTGACTTTTTGTGTCATATTAATATAATGTTTCCAGGACTTCTTGTATGTGACACCAACCTCAGTGCAAGCAGCCAGAGCAGGAAACACCATCACCGCTTTGCTCCTTTACCGACGGAAGGTCAATCGCGAGGAGCTCAAACCGGTGAGACACGATTTGTAAAATTGTTTCTCTCATCAGTTAACACTGTTCTGAAGTTTAGCCATGATTACTCATGAAAGAACTGGTGCAATTCAGTCATTGTAAACCCTCAACAATCTGGTTAGTATTGTTGGACGTCACAAAGTCGTTTGCAATTCAACTGATACTGACAACAATGTTCTGTTCTGTTATGAATTAACCAAATTATCATTACTGTTAATGCATTAAGCAGAAATGAAAGAATGGATGATTCTTGTGTTTATAATTAAAACTGCTCTAGTATGCACGGTTATCAATTGGGTTAATGACTGTACATTGCCAAAACAATTCATTTCAATTAAATTTATTTTTTAGTGCCCAAAATCAGCAGTTGCCTCGATGGGCCACAGGTAGAAAGCAGTTCAATTAAACCCTAACAATAAAAAAGGAAGTCCCTTTGTCTATGTCTTTGTGTGTGTGCATTTATCACATTGTGGGGACCTAATGTAGACACAACAGTCACCACCAATCAGATCCCGCATGATTCCATCAGTGTGCGTGTGTGTGTGTGTGTGTGCGTGCGTGCGTGTATGTTTGCAAACCGTATCAGGCTGAACACATGTGTGATGTCAGAGATAAGGGGTCTTAATGTAGTTGTTTTAATGGATGGCCCTGGACTTTTTGGTCTGGACCGTCTATGGCGAGTAAACAAAAAAAAAAAAAAAAACTGATTATATAATTAATCATTTTAAACTTGCTCTAGTTAAACTTTTCAATAGGATAAGATTGCTAACTTTATATTTGTGTATTCAAATTAATCTGTGGGGATTTGGTCCAAAACAGAGTGTTGTTTTGGTGCATTGTCTAATAATTGTCTTAACAATTCTTGGCAAGCCCTGTTTGGCCCAATTTATTGTTGCACAGACCCAATTACTTTAAGGCTAGTTTTCTTTTTATCATTACTGTATACGTCAATGTTTTTACATATTTAAAACAAAAAATGCTGTAATTATTTTACTTATGTTTTTAATTGATGCAAATCAAAACGTAATGATTTAAGTTTAAAAATAAATTTCTTTATAAATATGGTTTCCATCAGGTTCCCCTGTTAGTGCAGCGGTAAACAGCTGTGATCTAAAGTGGCCCCCATAGACATCCTTCCATCAGAGCTCATGTTTTGTGTAACTGGTTGCTTTGACTGTGCTGCGTGATTATACAACGTCTTTTTTAATGATATTAAAATAACCAGAGGCAACCAGTCAGAGGCTACGCTTCCCCTGACAACCTGTAAAATAGATACATTTACACACGGCGCAGGGGTTGATCCTATGTCCTGCTCTATCGACTTTATGATGGGCCAACCCAGTAACGACGGGCTGAGCCACAGACCTGTTTTAGATTGGGTCGTTGATGTGTGACATCAGGACTGTGCTGTGTCACGTTTGTCTGGCAATGACCGGCCAAAAAAGTGCACCGGCCCAACAGGAAAACTCCCAGTGCTCCAGATGGCCAGGGCTGGCTGCTGTGACTTCTAGCATAAATTAACTGCCAAATCACAATGTGACTGGCTCAGCAAAGAGACTAGATATTTTTTATGTATACAGTCTACAGTTGTGTTAATACATGTTTCGTTTTCTAGAGTCGTGTCCCAGGCACGGTCATCCCTCTGTGTGCAGCACAATATGAAAGGATGTTCAACACCACACGCACACCTGGACTAGAGACTGGTAAGAGGCGCCAGAGACCAATTATTGACAACTTGAGTATTGACGAACACAATTAGTTCAGCCAAGGAATAAGCGGAATCATTAGTGGCTAGCAGTGGCGGCTGGTGGTATAGTTTTTTAGAGGTGTGCCATTATAAAACACGGATTTAAAAAAAAGAGAGAGAGAAAACAGTAATTTAAAGTCTATATGACATGAAAATGTATTGAATATGATTGTATTTAAGATTTTATTAATCATTTTACCCATTCGTCCCCAGTTTGACCATTTCCATAATGTTGGAAATGACTGCTACCTAGCAACCATTTTGAAAACAATGGGCAAAATCCACATAAAATACACAATAGTTATGATGTGACAGATAATAAACCCTAATAACACTTTTATTTTGTTGAATGACTGTTCAAACTGTCAGAAAAATGTGTCAGTTAAGCTGTTTATTTTCAACTGCACGTAACATTTTGATGACATAGGTGGAGGGATTCTATTTTAGAAGCACCCCTTCCTGTAATTTTAAACTTTTATTTATCAAAATTTCTTCTGGAACTGCAACTGCAAAATTTAAAACTATGCTAAATATTTACCACAAGTGCCCTCCCACCAAACTAAGCCATAATTTGAATATAATGAGAGTCATATAGACTATATATATACTATTTATAAACTGTTGAGTTTTGAATCTGGGTCTTCTGTATGCAAGCTAGACACTTAACCTATCAAGCTATACTTTCACACATGTACTTGTGTTCCAATGTTATTACTTCCCTGCTCAATCCAGATGCTACATAAACAAGTCTTATATTATTAAATGATTTAAGTATTTTACATTTGTACACACAAATTGTGCAATGTCTATTGGTAAATGGACTATAAACATACACAGAGTTGTCTTTTGTTTTGTTACTTCATATTTTAATAACTATTCATATTTGGTCTGCTTCTCCTGAGGTCAAAACGCCTGCCTGTGAATGCTTTACATCAGCACATGCATATCTCTGGAGCTCCTTTGTTTATTGTGTCATCACATCCTAATCAGACTGATCTTTCAGCTTGTGTAGAGCTAGCACCATCAGCTGGCCTATAGCATGATTTACTAGCACCTAGAAAGGTATCGCTGATACACAGAAATTGTTTAAGTTATACTTGAGGAAAAAACGGGATATTACGTGTACATACACTCACATCATGGGAACAACCTCCCATTTGGGAACAAAAGGTCAGGTCCCCATGAAATTAAAGTAAATCCAACGTAGAGGAAATACCAACGTTAATATGTACAAAGTACAGAATCTAGATGAAACAGATAACCCTGAATTTGTTTTCAGTGTCATTAACTGAAAGCAAAAAGTCAAATGACATAACAATTGAAGAATGTATTTATTAAAACTGTGTCCGATTTCCCCAGATGTGCTGCAGCATTGGCAGGACAGCGAGTGTGTGGCTGTGTACCATAAGGGACGCTTCTTTCGTCTGTGGGTGTACAACGCGGGCCGGCTGCTGACACCTCGGGAGATAGAGCACCAGATTCAGAGGATTCTGGATGACCCTTCCCCCCCGCTGCCTGGGGAGGAGAGACTAGGTGCTCTCACTGCTGGGGACAGGTAATGTCAAATGTGTGTTCAAACTTTGGTGATTGGATGTAAACATGCTCTATGTTTTGGACCACATCCTGTCAACTAAAAAGACCATTCTCAAAGAAGACAAGACATTGTTTTATGTCATCACTCAAAACATATAAATGTACTTCCTTTAGGTTATAAATGTTTCTGACAAAAAGAAAAAAATATATAAATTTGACAAGTAGAATTTTAGTGTCGACATGAACGTCTTCCAAAAGACTTTATGTCAACATTAAACTAACTAACCCTTTCTGCCTTTCTCAGTTTTTTCTAAATGCTTCCCAGCGTCATGTCTCTCCGTTATATTGCTTTACTCCCCCACTCCCCAGTTAAATCCACTTGAAGTTCATTGACTTCTGTCTTAAACAGAGTGTATTTTATTTGCTTCTTCCTACTAGACTCCCTTGGCATCAGATGAGAAAGCAATTCTTCAGTTCTGGCATTAACAAGCGTTCACTTGACGCCATTGAGAGGGCGGCATTCTTTGTTACTTTAGATGACGAGGAGCAAGGTATGAGAGGAGAGGACCCCCACGGGAACCTGGACCGCTATGCCAAATCACTACTGCATGGCAAATGTTATGACAGGTGACCATACACAATACAATACATACAATCGCTTGTTCATTTTTTTCTTTCTTTACGTTAAAGTTTAAGGGATAAAAGGTTGAATTAAGTATTAACACTCTCCAGTCAGACAATATGGGAAATTATTTTCTTTTTTTACCCTTATTTTATTCAGTGTTAAGCTCATAAACACAGAAGAGAAAAACATAAAACAATGAACACGACCAGAAAACGAACAAGAGATAAAGTAAAATAAAAATGTAAAATTAATAGAAAAAATACATCTTAAGAAAAGTTCCAAAGTAAAAGCACCCTTTGGTCTTTCAAATTTGTCCAGTTTCAAGATGAAACCAAATGTGACCCCCCCCCATTTTATATATGTCAATTAGAATGTCAGTCCACTAGTCCACTCTTGTTGCAGTTTGTGTCATTCATTTCTTTGTGATGGCCTTCTTCCCCGCCACCGAAAGTATGTTACAAAGATATCCATTTATTGTGTCTGTGATAGGAATTTTTGGCCCAGTACATAGAAATCAAGTGGGATGCGATGTCAAAAAGAGTCCGGAGTACTTTGTTAATCTCAGTTCAATATTTCTGAGCAATAGGACAATCCCAAAACACATGGTAATGGTGGGCCACATGCCACCTTCCGTTCCTCCAGCAGCCAGTATTTCTCTTTAAACAGTTGGCAGAAAATGACTTTCACTTTTGGTATCACACTTTTGTTTTCACTTTCAAACTGGATGAGTCATTTGATTACATCAGCCAGATATTTTGGGCCTAAACAAACAGTTGCAAGAGGGAACATTTTTGTTAACGCACAAAAGGACTGGTTTACATTTGTTGTTCTCTTAGAATCCAATCCAATGGTAAATCTGAGGCACAGGCTTGTAAATGTTTCTATAATTGAATACTTTACATTTAGGGATGTAACACTGTTTTGTGACGTGCCTTTACAGTAAAACATAAAAAATAGTTTTAAATAGCAAATCGGTAATACAACGTGTATTAATGTGTGTATTAATGTTTGTTATACTGTTCTTGTTTTTCTTTTCTGAGAGTTTTGTAGGCACTGGAAACGGCTGCTTCTTTCTGGAATTTCCCCAATGTGGGACAATTAAAGAATCTCTCATCTCAACGATTGTTAGGCTTTTCACAAGAATTACAAGCATTGTCATTTTTTTTATTTTAGTGGTGTTGGGAGGAGGAGTCACACCGTAGGACATTCAATACAAATTTGCCATGTTAAAAAATTACATAAATTACTTAATATGTCTGTAGTTTATTAATTAGGTAACTGTCCTATCTAAAACAAAAATTAACAGTTAAAATTGAATTTTTCTCAGTAGATACAGTTGTCACCCTGGCCATAAGTTTAAATCCCAGAGGTCCTCCTGTTATAATATAATAAATATAATTTCTATTTTAAATTTAGAGTTGAGATAAATGTTTTAGTAACATTTCTGTAACTATCTCTGGCAAAAAAAAGAAAAGAAAGAAGAAAGAAATGCAACTATTGCAACAGTAACAGTTCTAAGAATGTGTTATTTATTGACATAATTTTGTGCAAGCAGGAAGAGATTTTTTTTCTGAACTGGTAATGCAAAAACATCTGAAATATGTTTCATGGTGTATTAAGCATTTATTGTTATTGTAACATATGTAGACATTTTCAATAGTTGATACTATTGGACTGATTGTTCAAATTTCCCTAATTTATTTGTTACTTATCCGTCAGGTGGTTTGATAAGTCCTTCTCCATTGTCATTTACAAGAATGGAAAAAATGGTCTGAACGCGGAGCACTCATGGGCCGATGCACCCACAGTGGCTCATCTCTGGGAGGTACGCTTGCATGAAAACCATGACATTATTACATGCACTTGGACTTATGTTTCCTACCTTTTCTTGCTTAGGTTGACAAAAGATGATTTTCATGTTATTTGTACACCAACAAATGTTTATATAACTCATTAGTTACAGCTGTATTACAGAGTGGGGAAAGTTTGTATGAACATGACATTTCTAAAAAATACCACATCCTGAAGGTTAGCAATTGCCTGCACAAGTGTATCTTAATGGAAACTTCATCCGTCTGTGTTCCACTGAAAGCAAAGTAGTGCTTGTTTGTGGGCCAAAGATCTCACAGACAAAACTTCACCACTCACAAACAGATGAAACCTTTAATGCATACAACATTTCCTGTGTCAGCGTTGCTCGACATAGAGCTCAACTGTGACCAACCCATACATTTTCCCCATAGCCTTTTCGGAGAAAAAAAAAAGCTATATTTAAAGTTTAAAAGCTTGTAAGTGCTACTCAGATACTGTATGTGGTAACTAATGACCACAAGAGCTATAATTTTATTTAAAAATCTGTTTCTGAACTTCACAAACTGTTTTTAATGTAACATTTAAACATTTTTTTTTACTTAAAACAACGGTGTTATGACATTATTGCCACATAGCTGGTTAGCTTCCGTCATTGCCTGTCATCTCTTCTTTATAATAATTTTGTCACAGTAGCTGCTGCCCCGTATCTATGATGTTTTAACATTACTATTTTTAAAAACATTATAAAAACCCACAAACCAATCAAAAGGGACATCTGGTCCATTTGTCCCAGTGGTCATATATGAATGATTCATCATGACCTCTTCACATATTATCGATTATATCCATTTTACAAGACACACAACAAAATCTATTTTCATTTCATTTCTACTATGATTGTTAGTTTCCTCGTTTGACAAACCAAAGCAAACCAGAGCAAGACCCATGCTCAGACCCATGCTGCTAGCTGAGACAATGCTCACACTTGCATGAGGGCTTTTTCTATTGACTATTTCTTATTTAAGAGTGCATTTTGAGTATGCAAGCTGAACTTTACTCAGTTGATCAAGTGAAACTGTTTGTGTTTCCTCAGTTTGCACTGGCCACAGATGCCTTCCAGTTGGGCTACACTGAAGATGGACACTGTAAGGGGGAGGTGGACCGGACCCTCGCAAGTCCCCAGAGGCTCTTGTGGGACATTCCAGCTGAGGTAATGCGCGCCTACATTTTAACTGATAAGTATTGTGATAAATGCTACACTTTTTTACTACCCACTTCTCTCATTTGCCAGTGAGCAGTCATTACCGTCCGTTTGAGTCATGCACAACCAGACTTGAAACATTTTTTCATAATAGTTTAAGTTCATAAATTGGAAAGAATTAAGCTGATGCATATTGTTGTCAGATTATGTCAGAGGCCCAGCTCAAACGTTTGTTTACAATAGGAATAATGGCCAGACACATTACATTATTATTATTGTTGTTATTAATATTATTATTATTGTTGTCATATCATTATGCACTACAAGGTGATCAATGTGATTTTTATGCGATTGTACCTGCAGCTGAAGGTATAGCTATACTGAAATAGGGATGTAGTCCTTTCGATCGGTTGATGGTGTCTTAGTCAAACAGCATTTTCATCATTCGATTATTTTGATTAAAAGGATTTAAGAAGAGTTTAATCAATTTCATACATCTTTAAAATACAGTCCCGATCAAATGTTTAAGACCAGTTGAATAATTTTCTATGTAGGTTTCCTCCGGGTGCTCCGGTTTCCCCTACCACTAAAAACATAGACGTGTGAATGAGAGAGTGTTGTGAGAGTGAATGCAGGACCACGGATGGAAACTAGCCCAAACTAGAACCACATGCTTTTAAAAGCCCAAATCTGTGCAAAGATGTGGATTTGGTGTAATTTTCTGTCAAGTATTCACACTGTCATGACATTCTGATGGCAAGGACAAAAAAAAAAAAAAAACATTTTCATTTTGAACGTGGTCGGGTTGTTGAGCTGCATAAGCAGCGCATCCCGCAGCACACCATCGCTGCTGAGGTGGGACGCAGTAAGACAGTCATTTTGAATTTCTTAAAAGATCCTGAAGGTTGTGGAACAAACAAGTCAAGTGAAAGACCCAAAAAATGACACCAGCATTGAGCCGGAGGATATGATTGGCCGTCAAGACACTGGATGATCCTCGACCCAAATTAAGGCTGTTACTGACTGCAGTCCAATAACAATACCCCAAAACCAAAGGCCCCGTCTCCTTGAACACCACAGAACTGCCGCTTGGACTTTGCAAGAGGCACAAAAACATGTGATGTTGAAAGGTGGAAAAAACTTTTTTTCTCTGAAAAAAATGTAACCTTGATGGTCCTGATGGTTTCCAACGTTACTGGCAACAGATCCACCTGAGATGTTTCTACGCGCCACAGGGAGGGGGCGCCATAATGATCTGTGGTGCTTTTTCCTTCAGTGGAACAATGGAGCTCCAGGTGGTGCAGAGGCCAAACGGCTGTTGGCTCTGTTTAGATGTTGCAGAGAGCATCCCTCATGACACAGGCCCTCGTCTGTGGAACCACTGGGTTTTTCAACAGGACAACGCTACAGTTCATAAAGCCCCCAGGACAAAGGACTTAAACATCAAGACAGCAAGAATATTATCAATCTCTTCACATCCTGCGTGTTCCCTGATCGAAATCCAATTGAGAACCTTTGGGGGATGGATGGCAAGGGAAGTTTACAAAAATGGCCTACAGTTCCAGACAGTAGAAGCTCTTCGTAAGGCTGTCTACACCACTTGGAGAAATGTTCTCACTCACCTCCTGGAAACACTTGCATCAAGCATGTCGCAACGAATTTTTGAAATGATCAACAATAACTGGTGCTAATCATTATTGAGTTCATTTGGGAATTTGATTTCTGTTTTGGTGTTTTGTATTTTTTTTAAGCCTATTTCAGTTTAATTGTTGTTTTCAATAAAAGTTTTTTTTTTGTCTCACTCCCATTTCTTTGTGCTAATTGAAGCTCCACTTGGAACCTTTGTATAGATCCAACCATGCAAAATGTAACTTTGGCTATTTATTCAACTGGTCTTAAGTGAGTTATTACATAGTTATTTTTACCCTCAAAAACTACATCTTTTGAAGGCAATTTGGGTCATATGCATGAACATACTTTATCATTTTGATAGCTTTTGCGAGACACTCTTTTAGTCAATTAAATGGTCAATAGGGCAGGTCTTTAGTGATTAAAAAAAAAATCTATATTCGACTACGCCCCTAAACTGAAAAGTACATTTTAGCAATACAATAGCAATACAACAATTTTTCTAAAAATTGTCCTTGTATATCTTCCAAGAGACCAATGTGGATTTATTTTATGGAGGAGAAATATCCTGCTGGGTAATACCAGCATCCATAGTTCATATTTTTCTGTTCTGGTTTAATATCTTTGTCCGTTGGTTGGATTAAGTTAATAAACATACAGAGGTTAGTGAAACTTAACTGACCAGTGTGGCATAGAGCGGGAGTTTCCCATATCATCCTCCTCCACAACTTTCTCTTCATTAATCATTGTTTAAACATAAGAACAGGAAGTATTTGACCTTTAAACCAAGTTGGCTTTACTTGAGAAGTGTGTGTATAGGTTTCACTTATCAGTGTAGTACTAGGAGTGTACCTCTTTAGTTAAAAAAAAAAGTTTAACTTTAGTTTAACTTTAAATCATTTTAAAATATTTTTTTCTTGTCCCTCACATCCATCTGTTGCTCCATCATGGTTCAAATTAAAGTAAAAATTCCATCCATCTTCTTCCGCCTATCTGGGGCCAGTGTCGCAGGGGCTCCATTGTAAAAACAAGTGGGCTATGTGAGCATGAGCTGGAACAGGGATACCCATGTGGACCCTATGTAGTGTTACTTAATGGGTTTCACATGAGAAACCCTTTGTTGGGAAATATAATATAACAGATAAGTGACCTATACAATCAGAAAAAATATCCCACATTGAAGGAGTTCAGACTCTTGATGCTCGGAAAGGAGAGGATTTTCTAATAAACATTCCTCAAAACAGCATGAATGCAGCTGAATGCAACCTCAGGCATGTTTTTGATGACTGCACATTGTTAGAACAGGATTAAAAGATTTAAAAAAAAAAAAGTGCTTTAAACATGTGCTTTAATATGAGTCAATTCCCAGCCAGCAAACCAATGTGGGCCCCACATGGGTTTTAAGGCAGGCTGCATATGGGCTCTAAATGAGTTTGTCCCATGGTGGCCCAGCCTTGGTTAGCCCATGTGGGTTTAAAGTGTGTTTGGCATGGGTTTCAAGTGGGGCCCAAGTGAGCTAATCACACGTGACCCACTTTGGCCCCAGAATTCAGCCCACTTGGACAATAACTGGGTTTGTCAGCCATTTCCATGATGGCTCTGTGTGGGTTGGCCCATGTGGCCTTGAAGTGTATTTGGTATGGACGTGTGATGTCCATGTGGTTGGAGCAAGCTACGTGTATTTTCTTTCAAAAAGGTTCCTGGTCTGACTGTAAAGTAGTCTCTGAGCAGGATCTTAAAAATAATCTAAAATGGAGTCTCACCCACGAGTTAATTGTTAATTTGTACAAACACGTACCAAATGAAGTATGGCCTCTCTGCACTGTATGCAAATATTAAAGTTAACTCCAAAAATATGCTTTATTATTTTTGTATTATTTATTTTTAAATTACAAATAACTGACCAACGCTCTTATGTTACACAGTTTTCATCTTATCTTGAACAATGTTTTTATAAGCACAAAAATAAATTGTTAGCAAGAATTCCAGTAGGACTGGCCAATATGATAGTTAGTCAAAACTGACAACATTCAAGATGCATTCTGTTGTTTAAATAGAAAGGTTATCCTTTTGTTTCATAGGTTAATTCACATGCTGGGCAGCTTGTGTTTACTGTATTTAAAAACATGTCTGTTCATACAAGTTTTGTCTATTTAAACAATAGAATGCATCTTGAAAGTCTTATTTTTCTATTGTCTGAGAGCCCAAGTAAGTCTTGGTGAATAAGACGGAGCAACTCATCCCAGCTGAGAACAGACTAATTGATGAGAGAAGATGAGTACTTCAGTGCGTCAATCAAGTGTGGGTCAGGTGTTCTTCAGGACCACAGTGAATAGAATCACCTGCATTAACAAAACAGAACAAAGTTCAAACACACTACAAAACCTTACACAACCACTTATGGAATTTTATGGAGTTTAGTCGGAGTTTAGTCGGTGATATGTTTAATTGTTCAAATTGTTCAAAAAGTACAACAAATAAGTTCTATAAAAAGTCAGTGACTGAAAAAATATTATTTTTCCTGAGCTAAAAACCCAAAACAATTTCTGGGAATTTTCTAAGCCCAAGTTTTCTTCTAATAAAATGGAAAGGAAAGAAAATAAAATATTTTCACCATATTCTTTTGTAGGTTCAGACACAGATTTGCAAGTCTCTCACTGTGGCCCAAAACCTGGCGGATGACGTGGACTGCAATGTTTTTCCCTTCCGAGAGTTTGGGAAAGGACGGGTCAAGAAACTGCGCATCAGCCCAGACGCCTTCATCCAGATCAGCCTGCAGCTCGCATACTACAGGGTACCTATTCCACACAGGGGGAGGTGGCAATGCCTGCTGCTACTGTAGCGCAAACCTTTATTATCGTTAAAACAAACAATACAATACATACAGTTTGGTTAGAGTATTTTAGGGAGCACAAGTAAATTACAGGATGGTGTTGAGGGGGCAAAGGGAGCCAAAAAAATGAACTTGCTAAGATTTGCATGAAGTAACCACCTAACTAATATATATTCATACATCCAGGACCGTGGTGGTTTCTGTCTGACTTACGAAGCATCCATGACTCGTTTGTTCAGAGAAGGCCGCACAGAGACAGTCCGTTCCTGCTCCAATGAGACATGTGACTTTGTTAAAGCTCTGGAGGCGGGAGAGGTAAGTAAAAACTATCTACTCTATCATTATAATTCTCACTTAATGTGTTTCCTCACTTTATTTGCTTAGTGATTTTAAAAAAGATATGTAGTTGGTATTTGGATCTGAATTTTCTGTTTTGACAGTCAGCAGAGCAGTGCAGACGTCTTCTCAGACTGGCATCAGAGGGGCACCAGAACCTTTACCGTATGGCCATGACGGGGGCAGGCATTGACCGACACCTCTTCTGCCTCTATGTGGTCTCAAAATATCTGGGGGTGGACTCGCCTTTCCTCAAAGAAGTAAAGCTGCATCTCCACTGTCATTGTGTCTTCTAAAACAATATTAGAGTGTATTTACATTTGCACATTCACCACATCAAAAATGGAACTAAAGCCAAAACATTCTGGACTAGCTCAGGACTAATCAGGACAGGACCAAACCAAGTACACGTCGGGACTAAAATAGGCTCAATTTAGGACCAGGTATGAACGCACCTTTAGTTTTTTGCTATTAGTATAAGAGAGAAAGCTTGACATTTTATATAGATTTTGATACCACAATACCATTAACACATACAAAGGATTTTTTTCCCAATATAAAATAATTTTAGCTCTAACAAAGAAGACGACTATTCTAAAACTATTCAGGAAGATTTTGATTATGTTATATATCTGATTCTTGTCAGTATCAATATTTTTTGACAACCCTTGTTGCTTCCAAATCCTTTCTCATTAGAAATTATTAGTTGTGTAGCTGTACATGTATGTGCTGGAAAGACAACAGTCTCCAGCTGCGTCAAATGAACTATGTTAGAATCTTAGAATTGATTTTCCCAACTCCTCTTGCACAGGTTTTGTCAGAACCCTGGCGTCTCTCAACCAGCCAGACCCCCATTCAGCAAATTGAGCTGTTTGACCTCAAGAACCACCCCGATTACATTTCCTTGGGGGGCGGGTTCGGGCCTGTGAGTTGCTCTCATTTTTTAGTTCATTTGTAAAGCATATTGCTGGTGGAGGTCTATGAGTACACTTTGGATCTGTCTGGCAGGTCGCTGATGATGGATATGGAGTCTCATATATTATTGTTGGAGAAGATATGATCAACTTTCATGTTTCATCAAAGCACTCCTGCAAAGAGACAGTAAGTTACCACAATGCCTATGAGTATGTCAGTATGGACAATGTTTTTTGTTTGGTTGGTTGTTTTTAAATTGAGATATGTCTGTCTGGAGCTGCATTAGGACTCCGTTAGGGGAGGGGAACTAGATTAGGATTGCTGTTTTCACTGTTTAAACCAAACAATACGGCTTGAATGCATTGCTTTTAGTTTTGACTCATCTAAGTTTCACATTATACACCATCTTTTTTGTCTCATTCTGCTTTTAGGACTCTCATAGGTTTGGTGCTCAGATTCACAAGGCTCTTCAGGACATTATGACGCTCATGTCTGGTGAGCCAAAATCTACATCTGCATCCAGAGGAACATCCCAGGCCAAGAAGCAGCTTTAAGAAGCTCATCAGCAACTATACATCTGTTTAAATGGTTTATTCATTATATGTCCAAGGTACAAGCCTCAACACACAGACTTCAGGTAAATTGTGTTGGAGATATTACGAGCATTAAAGTTGTACACTGTATCTTATGGGACATTCAGGTTACCAACACAAGCATAGTTTATTAAGTATGCATTTATATTTACAACGTTTACAAGTTCATTTTTAAGTAGGTTGCAACTAAATGATATGGGAAAGTTTTTTTTTTTTTTATCCCAAAATGAAAGTAGGTGCACACTACTGAAATAAAGAACAACTACTTTTTGCAAAAGAGCAACGTGTAAATAAATGTAGCTTGTAGTGTATATTATTATAAAATTGTACTTTGTTGAACAAATCTTTGAGGTATTATGTAACTTTTAGGTAGAGGACCCAATACCTTCTTTAAAGAAATGTTATTGTTCCATGAAATGGTAAACAACTTAAAAATCTCCAATAGAGCTCATGCAGGTGACATCACTGCATTGTGAATTTTAGCAGTGAGTGGCAAACACGCATCAATGTCAACGTCAATTTTTGCCTGCACAATCAGATGAATTTTTCTCTTGTAAGAACTTAAAACACATCTAAAATGTGAAAGAGCTACTACTGTCTGATGACAAATATATTTTGTTTATCTGACATCTAAAAAAAGTAGTAGTAGTAGTAATCCGTCAGATAAATCAGATAAAAAACAGGAACAGAGCAGTTATGCTCACATTTATCACTGATGCAGACCACGTGATCACACACAGTTGAACTGATTATGTTTCTCTCCTTAAATAAGATGTTTTGGAGTCTGTGTTTAGGTAATCAATTGTTATGGGGCTAAATCTACATCTGTCTTTAGCAAACAAGCTAGCTAAGCCCAGCACAGTCGAGCAACAGCTGTGAAACTAAAGTTCATTCGAGCCAAATTTAACTTTTTGCTAAAATTGTATAAAGATGGAGAGATTTTGAAGTTTTTCTTAGTCTCTTGTGAATCTCTCCTTCCAACAGGCCTCAGTTCATGTGGCCAGCTCATCTGCTGACAGTGCAGACGTGTACTCTGCTCCTCCAGCCCACTGCAGGTCAATGAGGTGACGAGATACTGCAGTTATGTGTGAGAGACCGAGGGGGAGAAAGAGGGAGAACGAGAGAGAGACACAGGGAGAGACCGAGGGGGAGCGAGGGGGAGGCTCTGCTGTGCGAGTTCAAACCACATCTGCCCCGACACACAAACCTCTAAGTGTTAAGCTCAGTCCAAATACAGATTTTGTACATATTTCGGGCTTCTGTGGCTCACTTTACGGGCAGATGATGCAATCGCAGTTTAAATGTGTGCATAACTCTAAGGACACTCGGGATATTGAAGAATGTTGTTGCATAACCTCTATGACACCTGTAATTGAATAACTAAAAGTTAGATAAGTTTATACCATACAAGGCAAGTTTATTTGTAGAGCACAATTCGTACATAAGGCAATTCAAAGTGCTTTACACAACAGGACAAGATTGTATTAAAATCAGAAAACATATAACAGATACAAAATCATTATAAAAATTACTTTAAAAGAGAAGAGTGCAGATGAAATCTTTCAGTTGTTTGCACAACTGTTGAATATTCCAGATAAAACAATAACATGTCAACGGGACAAGCAACTGATGGATCCTCCACCAGAAAGGTTACACAGTGCGCCTATAAAATTAGAGATTAATCACTTGTCAATATGCTCCCATACAACGGCATGTCCCTGTGTGGTGTCAGAGAACATGTTTAATATGCTTTTGCTTTGTTCAGTTCTCTACCAAAAGTCCAAAGGCAGCACACAGTGAATGACGCAATAGGAGACATTCTTTGTTCATTCTAAAATAACCTATTATCAGACGTGCGATCAAGTGAATGCCTGTCTAGGGACTCTGAGTCTGCTTTTATCTGACATAGCTAAATAGATAAAAAGAAATATGAAGAGTCAGATAATAGGTAGAAAAGTACTTAATAATAGTGGTGTTGTGTTTGAAACCAGGATTTGTTCAATATTAGAGGAAAAGGGAGACAGCTCATGTATACTTTTTTAAATGTGTCTTAATTTTTTTTTTTTACATTGTATATAAAACAGTTTTAATCTGTCTAGTCTTGTCTATTACACAAAGCAAATCTGGACTTCCTGTATTTTTAGGACAGTGAATTACTTAGATTAGATTAGATTAGATAAATACTTTATTAATCCCGAAGGAAATTGCATTGCTGTCCGTTGCTCACATTCATACATACATAAAAAATGAAAGACACATTCAAGTAGACGATTTAAAAGATTAAAAGGTGGTAGTTAATACATACCACACTAAACAGCTACAAAATAATTTAAGTCCATAGGGAGTTAAAGGCATTGAAATCAGTGTCTTAAAAAAACAGCACAACTTGTCATCTCCTGCCCCTCCCTGAGGTGGCTGCATTGTACAGTCTGATGGCACGAGGCACAAAAGAGTTCCTCAGCCTGTCCGTGGAGCAGCTCAGTGAGAGGAGTCTAGTACTCACAGAGCTCCTCTGATGGAAAAATACTGAGTACAGGGGGTGGCTCTGATTGGACAGGATCGCTTTAATCCTGGCCAACGTCCTCTGCTCCACCACCTTCTCCACAGAGTCCAGGCTCAGTCCAACCACAGAACCCGCTTTCCTTATGAGCCGATTTAGTCTCAGAGTGTCCCTTTTCCTTGCGTTGCCGCCCCAACATATGCACCATGCATTACTTCATAATGCATGGTGCTGATGCATGGTGCTTTTTCTTCCTGCATTTACTCACTCTGTTGTAAAACATGGCCATAAAATGTGTGCCTCATGTCAGCTCCATGTTTACCAATGCAATCTCTTAAATCAATGCAATTTGAAATACCTACTGTAAGCTATCTTTGTTGAATGTTGCTTTGTTAGAAGAGAATGGATAAGCAGTCACTGTGAGTCTTAAACATCTCTTAATAGTAATGTATGATCAGGATATGACTTGTTAAAATAGCTTGCATTTATGTATTACATTTATTACTTGGTGTTGGCACAGTGTTTCTACAGGTTGCTATGGTACTTCTGGTTAACGTTCAAAACATGTAGCTACTTGTTTTCCGAATCTGTTGCATAGCAGAGAGATCTGTTCATCTCACAATAATATCAACATCGTGTAACTACCTCTTTTAGTCTACTCATTCTACTTTATACTACAAACCTTTACTGTATTACTAAACTGGTGAACCTCAGTAACCTCACAATGTCACAATGATGCTGGACTAAAACACACACAAACCTTATTCAGTGCCTAATACTGCTACTTAGGATGGACTGACAGATCCTGTGTTACAGATTACAGTTTGGACAAGGCTCTTAACATAAGCATTAAACTGCAGGTTGTGATTGTATTCTTATTTTCATGTCTGCATTTTTAAATAAGTTTTGTACATTTCCTAAACAGCTGTTCTTATGTAACTTTAATATTGAGCTCTTAATGGTTGGTTGAGTAGCCTAAACTTTGCTAAATAAATAAATGGTTATGATCAATTTTTGCCTGTGTCTTTAATTTGACTAGATTTTTTGTTTACCTGTCTAAGGATTTTAGGGGGAAATTTATCACAAGCGTTGGAAAGTCCACAATGACGCCAGGGAGAGAAAGTCGGTAGAGAGGAGAAAGGGTGAAAACGAAAGTAAAATGTGCAGACCGAGAACGTGTGCGGCCCCGGACAGTCGTTGCGGAGAAAAAGACCTGCAGCATCTCGACACTGTGAGTTTTTTTTTTTTTTACGCATTTGGCTCATAGACCGTAAAATGACTTGGCTCGTGTTCGACAAGAGGCAGAACATGCCGCTCCACAGCCTGCCGTCGGGCCTTGGAGCTGATATTCGTCACATTCGCGCAAACGGGAACGCGACATCCTCTATGCCGAACACGAACGGAACCGTGGCGGACTCGTGGGCAGTAAAGAGTCGGTAATGAGCCCGGTTATGAGCCCGCTTGATTTTTAAGGACTGACAACAAAAAATTACACAAGAGAAACGAAAAATAGTACAATTGAATAAAAATAATATATTTTTTTAAGTGAAGTAAATTGCAGGAAAAAAATTATAACGCGTAGTATCATTTGGAAGTTTAAAAACTTACTTGGGCTCAGCAATTTATATCTGTTTTTAAAAGCTTTTAATAACCTTTAGACAATTTTATATTAAATGAACAATTTTTCTGCAATAGCTTTTAGGGAATTTGACCCAGTGACTCCTAATTACCTTACAATATTGCTCCCCTTTTAGGAGTATCGGGCTC
Source organism: Rhinogobius similis (assembly GCA_019453435.1). Taxonomy (NCBI): domain Eukaryota; kingdom Metazoa; phylum Chordata; class Actinopteri; order Gobiiformes; family Gobiidae; genus Rhinogobius; species Rhinogobius similis. The sequence continues at coordinate 25,618,251 of CM033631.1, forward strand.
AGCCACTTAAATCTGTTTTTTAAACCGTTAAATTTTTTTTTTAGGCATTTTAATAGTAACATTACCCCTTTTTCTTCAATAGCTTTTAGAGCATTTGACCCAGTGACCTAAAATAACCTTCAAATATTGCTCCCCTCTCAGGGCTATCGGGCTCAGCCATTTATATCTGTTTTTAAAAGCGTTTAATATTTTTTGAGACCTTTTAACAGTATTAGGACATTTGACCCAGTGACCCCAAATTACCTTAAAATATTACTAATATTACTAAAAGCTTTTAAAAACTGATATAAATTGCCCAAGTTACTTTTTAAAATCCCAAATTAGCTACTACTCATTATAAAAATCTTTCCTCCAATTGACTTCAGTATTTCAAAAATTATTTTTCGTTTTTCTTATGTAAGGTGTTCTTATACCACGAATATCCAATATCCGCCTAACTTCACTGCGGTCTGTAACCGCAACACTTTACAGCCAGAGCAGAGACAATTGTGAGGGAGCAGAAAGGCATTACCAGAAAGCCTAAATAGAATATTTGTTAAAAGAAGGAGAGGAAAGGTAATAGAAAGAGAGCTAAAATTCAATTATAATTACATTTTTAGGGTTTAATTGATATATTTTGAATCATGAAAGCACCATTAATTGCCTCACTATCACAATCCATCACTCTGGATTGTAACAAACATATAGATTCAAGAACAAGGCATCTGAATAACGATATTAAAAATGAAATTGTTGTTAATATTTACATTTGACTGTGACTAGAAATAGGACAATATTCACATTTTGTGTCACAATTATCATGCCTTTATATTACTATAAAACAAAGGGGAAAACCTAGGAGGATGAAGGGCATCTCATTCATTAATAATTTACAACCGTTTACATTTTAAACCAGACCTCAGATGCTTTTTTTTTTTTTTTCACTAATTACATTATGTTTGACGAGCGCTACAATTCACAATAAGAGCACAATGGTTATCAATTTTATGAGTATAGTGTAGCTTAAGGGCTCATAAATCTAATGTAATTTAATATACTGGCATTTGACCCTTCCTTCAGTGCTGCTGGGTGGACCCATATATTGATCCAGGCTTGATCATATTGCCTTTGCTGGTTGTGCATGTTTTGGGTTGATGGGGGAAATTACTTGCACAGGTTTTTGAATTTTTACAATCTACTTTTGCCACTCTCCAATCTCGTCTGCATCCACTAAAATTAGTTTTGAATGCGAACAAAACCAAGCTAATGATCTTTTCTGAGCAAGGCGAGCTTCCCGAGAACCTTCCTGTAATAACAACTGTGCAAGGGAACCAAATCGAACTGGTTGACAATTATAAATATCTTGATTTTGTTATTGATTCGAGGCTTTCCTTCAAAGAACATATTCCTGGTTTACAAGGTTCTTGTTGGCTTGTTTTTTTTTTAACTTGTCCTCCCTCCTCCAGAGAACCACGAACCACTACTGTTTGCGTTGAAATGACATTTATCAATTGCATGCTCCTTGTGTTCGGATTGAGCTGGGAAAATAAGCTTTTAGTTTCTCTGCTCCTTCTTCTTGGAACACACTACATTCGGAAGCTAAATGGTCTGATCTTGTTTCATTAAACACATTTCGTTCCTTTCTACAAAAAAGACAGAGGGTCTCAATTTCTCAGTGTTTGTGCTTTTAATCTGTTATTGCGACCTTAATTTGCACTGTGAAACTATAGCACTTTCTAATTATGGCACTTTTTCTTATGAACTTTGTTTCAGTTAGACAAATTGTTTTGCTCTTAATGTATTTTTAAACTTGAAATACTCCTGACGTCTGTTGCTGACCACTTGGCCAGGTCCCCCTTGAAAAAGAGATCTCGATCTCAACGGGTGTTTTCCTGGTTAAATAAAGGTTAAATAAAACTAAAAACAAATAAGTTTAATGCCATACTGTTGAACATTCCCACCAAAGCAAAATCACAAAAGTTACATGGGTCAAATGGGAATGACACTTTTCCCTCCCAATCCCCACTAAAAGATGTCATTTTGATTTGATTAATTACTACTTTCAAAACCAGACCTCTAGATTAAAATCCAGGCCAATTCAAGCGTAAAACATAGTCAGCTAGCTGCCTGTACTGTTTGTTTGTGCTACAGTTTCTCCTGCAGAGATGCACAGCTGGCTGTAATCAGCCATTGGGAGCAGTACAAGTGGCTTAGCAGTCCAGCAACTCCTCGCCATGGATGTGTTAAATGAACTGGAAAAGGTACGCCCCCTCTGTCTGTGTCCCAGATTGATTTGTGGCCGTGCGAGGTACTGCAGCCTCTTGGAACCAGCCTTTTTCTAAAATTGCTCATTATAATTGCAGACAGTACTGAATTATTATCGGTTTTTAAATAAAATAGAAGGAAATGTTCTTTTCTACCGTTTCTAAAATCACCTAAATTACCTTTTTTATATGAAGTGGGGGATTGTCGTCACGTGGCGCCTTAAAGCAAAGATGGCAGCCTCCGTATCAGGAAGTAAATGCGGAAGTAAGAAACTTTTTTGGGGTCATGCGCCAATGAGCACTGTGACCATACTATTTGTCCCGGAAATACGATTCGTCCGGAAGTCCAATAGCAAGCATGCGCAGTACGAAATAAAGTATAAAATATTTTTTTACGGTGGTGTTCTTTTTATATTATGTAAAGTTCCAATCTTTGTATTTATTCTATACAAGGAAATACCGTTTTTATATTTATTTATCACTTTTGAAGTGTTAAACCGCGGGCGTTCGCTACGCAGTTGTGTAGTGACGCATTCAAGGAAATGGAAAGATATACGAATATAAAAACTGACTTTGATTGTTCAGATTTGTTTAGATACTTTAAGGAAAAATATTAGAAAAATGTATTAAGATAAGGACCACGTTTTTCTGCTCTATTTATATGGAATAAGATTTATATAACGACCTGTAATGAAAAGCTGCAGCTCTGAGCATCGATGACGTCAAAGTCAGAGGGAGATTTACATTTGAATCGCCTCTGATTTTGTTTCGCACAGGTCGTTATATAAATCTTATTCCATATAAATAGAGCAGAAAAACGTGGTCCTTATCTTAATACATTTTTTCTTTAAAGTATCTAAACAAATCTGAACAATCAAAATATTTTTTTATATTCGTATATCTTTCCATTTCCTTGAATGCGTCACTACACAACTCACGTAGCTTAACACCTGCGGTTTAATGCTTCAAAAGTGATAAATAAATATAAAAACGGTATTTCCTTGTATAGAATACATACAAAGATTGGAACTTTACATAATATAAAAAGAACACCACCGTAAAAAAATATTTTATACTTTATTTCGTACTGCGCATGCTTGCAATTGGACTTCCGGACGAATCGTATTTCCGGGACGAATAGTGTGGTCACAAGCACTCTCCATAGGGGTAAACAGGGCGGCCATTTTGAATTCATCTTCCAGGTTTTATTATAGTGCTATGCTCCTCGCCAGTTGGTTGATTGCTTCTTGTGGAAGTCAGTAACACTTTTTGATAGATTAGATTAGATAGATTTTGTGCTGATACTTTTTGCCCACTACTTGCCTATATGCCACAACTTACCTTCTCCTCGTGGTGAATAAAAGAACTCTTGAATCTTTTCACTTTGTCTGCTTTTGGGTCCAATCACTAAATCGAGACTTTATGAGTCATGTTAGACTTTTTCTTTTATTAATAAAAGCAGCCACCAAGCCAAGTATGCCACCAGAACTTTGTCTTATTATTATTATACATAAATATATATAATAACTATTAATATTATAAATAATAATTGTTGTTTGTATTATATTAATCTTAGTATATTATATAACAATGATTAATATTAATAACAATATTAACAATTATTATTGTTGTTGTTGTTGTTGCTGTAGAAAAAAGTTCATTGGGAGGAATCAGCTTTAGGGTTAATGTGGTAGTTTCAATATGAATGTTTATTACAATACTTTCTTTAGCTCAGTATCTCCCTTTATTTATTTATTTTTATTATACTAGGATATGAATCAATTTAGTTTCACATGTAATCGTTGTATTTGCTGTGTATTAATTGCTCTCCTGTGATCTGTGTCGCTGTAGGATCTGTGTGGATGTCAGTAGCAGCATGGTATCAGGGAGGAACCAGACACTGCAAATTCTGTGTGTAAGTGTAGCTTCCTGTTGCACTTGCAGGATTTGTTTGGGACTCAATGGATGAACAATAAATGCATTCTGGCCAATAACCCAGTGAGTGGACGAGACAAGACACAATCCACTCGAGATGAGACACAAGATTGGGTTAATAAGAATGAGTCAGGACAAGATTTTCAGTTCACAATATCGCTTTTTTTTGTCCTAAAGGCTTAGAAAGGACAGCTGTAGCATTAAATGGGGATTATATAGAAGCCAAGAATCAAAAAACAATCAAAACAAATGTAATGGTAATTCATGCATTGTAATGTGATTATATATGATGATCATGATCATTATTCACACATTAAATATGTTAAATTAAATAGACTTTTCTTTTCTTCTGCTTCTTTTCTTCTATCCTCCAGTTGTTTTTATGCAACATTCACCTGGCCAAGGCTGGTTGTCATGACTACTTTAAATCTATTGACAAATTTGTAAGTCTTGTGCTGTAGTAATATATAGTGTTTTCAAATATGTCAGCATGATAATATTTTCTTTGTCTCTGATTCCAAAGGCACTGAACATCACATTAAAAAATTTAACAGAAAGAATTTCACTGGTAAATGCTTCAAGTTTAAAGGTAAATTTATTGTTGTGCTGGTGAAAGTAATACTGTATAAACGACTGGTGTTTGATGACTTTTGACTATTTGTTCTGTTACAGGATATAATGATTTGCACTTTACATAATGAGAATAAAACGAGAGACGTGGGTCATGTGTTAGAACACTGCGTGGACTTAAAGCAAAATGTATGTTTTAGTAAATATCACACAATAATAGGATATTTTACTGAGCCCTTTAAGGGGTGTTTCTCATGCTCATGATATAATAACACGAGAGCACAAGTTTGTAAGTCAGGACCCCAATAAAGTGTATGTGTAAATGAGGCATATATCACCACAACAATTATTAAATAAGTGATTTCTCCCCACTCGCGGTCACCATGGGCGTGCAGGCAATATGCCTGTGGTGCTGAGCTGGGGGAGGCTGATGACCTTTGCAATGAGAGTAAATGCTGCTTGTGACTGTCATGGAGATAAGTCTGTTAAGTCTGTTCCGGTGACTACTCTATTTAAGCTTCCCGGTCACACACATCATTGTTCGTTGTTTTGTGCCCCTCCCTCCCACCCTCTTCTGATTATTCTGTTTTTCTCTTTGTCGGGGGGTATCGAGGCCCGGGAGCCTGCAGCCCTCATCGTTAAAAGCCTCAAAACTGCATTTTTCGTCTACTCTCATGCATTTTATTGTTGTTTTCGTTTCACCAATAAACTTTCTGCATCCAAGCTTGAGGTTGTGGTCCTTTTTAGTGAAATGAACAGTTAGAGCTTATTAGGTGACAGTGGTCTGAGCTCTTATTCTGGCTAATGTAGATGCAGGCTCTTAACTGGGATCTTACAAACTTGTGTGCGCGAGTTACTTACCCGTGAGCACGAGAAATGACAATTAAAAAGACTTCGTGGTAGGCTGTTCAATAATGTTGTATTATTTTTTATTTTTTTACACCCACAGAATTTTAACATAAGTTCAAGCTGTGGAAAAAAGCTACCAGAAAATACTTCCTTTTTGGACTTCATATGCTTAGTCGCCAAAGCCTTTGATATATCCACTGAAGGTGAATATACAATTATAAGACACACATATGTGTAAAATGATATGCTATAACCACATTGTTTTTTTTTCCCTTTTTTACAGCTTGTTCACATGGTGAGTATATCTATCTGACATCTCCCATTGCCGTTACAATCTGAATATAAATCATATTCTTCTGGTTAATTGTGGGCAAAGTAAATTAAGGAGGCAATAGCAGAACGGATAGTATGAGGCATAACTCTCTCAGAGTAGACTTGTTTCCACTCAAATCAATTAATATTCACCCCGTCTATGGCACTAATATTAGGTGTCTTCCCATTATAGGAACACTTTTCAGTTGCTAAAACTTAAAAAAAAAAAATATATATATATATATAGTCCCCATGCGCGTTCGAACAGAGCAGGAACCAGCAACCACACTTCTCTGACTTTTTTTTTAGCTCCTGTTCTGTGGCAGGTATTTTCTAGTCAGGAACCCTTTTTTTTTTTTTTACAACATTAACTATATTGGAAAATATGTCTCATTCATTTTCTGACTCAGACAAAGGTTTTTGATTTAAAAGAGAATTAAATTTGACACAGTAGCTCCAGAAATACCATTCTTTATCAGTATGTATTAATTAAAATTCTGAACAACTGTGAATGATTGTACTTCGTTTGTAATTTCATTTTTTAGTCAAGCTTTTTGTGCATTAACGTTTTATTTGCAGGTTTACAGAGCTCAAAAGGAACAGGATGAAGAAAAAATACTTTTGTAATTCTAACTTTAGTGAATAAGTTCATTTCAGTTAGACCCACTTTCAGCCACCGTCGCTTTGTAAACACGAGCAATGGGGCTGGGTTGTTCCTCAAAACAGAGGCTTAGTTCTTGGTACTGGTATGTGTGAAAAAACCTATACAGAGCATGCACGGAAAGTCCCATCAGGCAAAGTTAAATAACCACTTTTGTGAAGGAGATCCTCTACATTTTTTAATTATGCATTTGGTTTGTTAAACTAATAACTAACTGGCTGTAAGTAACTCTTGTTTTTTATTTGCATTTTAGATGCTGTTTATAATCTGTATTTGAGATTTGGTAAGTAGGCCTTCTTTTTCACCTTAGACTGAACTCATTCTTGATTTGTGTACTTGGGGCGTCAGTGGTAGATCAGCCATATGTTAGACTATGTGACCAATTGATGTGTGTGTGTAATTTTAGGTATAATACCAACTGCAACAACAGCACCAACAACAACGTTACCAATAACAACATTATCAACAACAACGTTACCAATAACAACATTATCAACAACAGAAGCATCCCCCAGTCCTCTCACAGTGGAAACATTGTCCACCAGCCCTCAGGCAACAAGCGTGGGTTTTCAGACCGTTGCTGGAGGTAAATAGCAGCCCCCCCCCCCCCCCCCCTCAGGACATGTCTTCACAAACCCCCTAGCTCTGTTCCCACAGCTCTATAGGGCTGTTGAAATTATTCTAAAAATCCAGATTCCAAGCCACACATGTAGGATTCAAACGTGTTGCAATTTTTCACCAATAAAACCTAGTAAATGAAAAAATGAAAAATCTATTGCGTGTTATGGTGAAATGCCACTATGAAAAGGCAGAGCCAGTGACAGAGGATCAGGTCAATGGTCTTGTTTCTAGTAAATCGTTTCAATCAGTATCACAGTTTACTATGAGCAAAATGTGAAAAATATACTGAATTTTTGGTATAGTTTATCCAGCTGGGACGCTGGATTTTTTATTTATTCTTTTTTTATCCACAGATGATGAAAGGAAACTATCAAGCTGCTGGGCATGTTAAATATGAAAAGAAAGCTGTCACCCACTTATTTACTGTCAAATCAAACATTCTGGGATAGTTTTACTCTAAAAGCACATATTTTAAAATTACACCAAACAAATCAAACATTCTGAGTTAGTTTTACTCCAAAAGCACAATTTTTAAAATTACACACACACACACACAAAAATGAATGGGACTTTTTTACAAGTCCCTAAAACTATTTATATTTTTTGTTAAATTAGCTTCAGCTTTGAAAGAGGAATTGTCAAAACCCAACAAAAGCCAAAAGAAGTGTCAATCAGGTGAAATCTAAAGACACAAGCTTCACTTCTTCGTATATTTCACAAAAAAAATTTGGGCGGACTTTAAAATCTGATATACCTCTGAGCAGAGATTGTTTCCAACTGTAATCAGAGTAAATCACCTTAACAAAGAATCTAGCCAATAGTTTGTGTTCTAAAAGGTTCAGAAACAGCTTCAATTTGAAGTCAGACGTTTTAGGAAAAACAGGTTCAATCTGTGAGAACTTATACTAAATACCTGTATCATTTTTAATGTAGAAAAATGTCTGATACTCCAGTCTGAAGGATGTTATGATTTTAGGCTAATGCTTTTTTACATCTCTGTTTAAGAACAGAATCTAAACCAAACTATTACACCACAACACTTCTACTAAATAGCTGCCACACCACTGACACCAGAATTGCCCCTAAATACTGCCTCTAGGCTGCTACTACAACTTAAGCCACTGTCTCTGCTACTGCAGTATTTGTAGTAACCAGGCATAATCAAAGGCGCATTACACTCATAATAAATGTATACATCTTTGTTTCTGTATATAATTTTTTCTCTGTTTTCCTCACAGACACATCTCTGAATCAGAAAGATTACAATAGACAAACAAACAAACAAACAAATGGTATTTAACTTGTCTTATCAATTTTATTCTCACAAACCTTAGACTAATTAATTCATGTTCTTCCAGTGGTCCGAGACGGTTTTGTGTTTTCACTGCTGGCGCTGTCATTGTTTGTGAATCTGCTGTTGGCGTTTTTTGTTGCTTTCCCCCGTCGGAGTAGATGCAACCATGGGAAATCGGTGAGTGAAAGCTTACAAAAATAAATTTTGAAGTTTAGGTCTTCCTTTCTTACAAGAATGCTTTAAGTTAAAAATAGAATAACTGCATTGTAAAGTATCAGCTATTGTAGTCACTTAATGCACCTTCCAGTGTTGTTTACTGTGTGGCCTACACTCTCATTGTCAACACTGTCCCCATAAGCTTGATGTTTATGTTCTTTATATTTATATATGTTCTTTTTTAATCACATTAAGGCTGCTTCTGGGTGCATTGGCAAAATTTGCTGTAGCAGTATATTTTTGTCTCCTTTTCTTGCACAGTGAATTGTCTTCACCTCTGGGCTACATATTGTGTGAATGTGTGTGAAAGGGTGAATAAATGAGTGGTGCAACACACAGTATCTAAATATAAAAACCCTTGCTGGATTTTATCATATCAAATTAGTTGTGAAAAGAAACATCACAATTGAGTGATTAATGAAAATTATTGACCCCATATTTTGTCACAAGCTTGTCTCCAACAATCAGAATGAAAAACGTTAATGTTTGTTTTTCTTTAGCTCCCCATTAGATCCTGAAGTAGCTCTAGCTACTGCAATCTACATCATCATCAGGCTATAAATACATGATACTTTTGGCATCCAACAAACAAAAGGATGTATATACAACATTCCCACTGATGATAAAATATAACTAAAACAGGACAAAAATAAACAAAATCAGCACATAACAGACATCAACAATGAAAAAATACCCCCAAAAATCTCCACTATTGCCACTATTGCTCTGGTGCACATACTTGCATAAGATCAACTTACTCTTCAGTATTTCTGGTGTTTTTTTATGATGACCATGTTTAATATTTGCTTTATTTGTCCATTCCAAGTCAGCATATTGTGCACTGACCCAAGTAGCTTGGCCTCAGTTACTTGTTCAATAGGATTACATTCTACAGACAAATTCAGAACAGAGGAATCTTTTAAAAGTTAATTTGCTCCTAATATCATACATTTAGTATTTTTCAGCATTATTTAACTTATTTTCATCACTCCAATACTTAATTAATCTCAACTCATCATTCAAAACTGTATTCAAATTGACTGTATTTGTGTCAAACATATAAATGGTTGAATTATCTGCAAATAGTGGCACACCACAACACAGTTTCTGTGTCTCTAATGACCATTAAAGGTCCCATATTCTGCTATTTTCCCCTTTACACAGTCTATTCTAAGGGCTTTGTTGATACATTTTTGCGTTGTGTAATATCCATAACATAACAGTTTCCAAAAAACACCCATTTCTTGGACTGGCCCCCCTCCTTGCAAAAGCAAACGGCTCACTCTGAGATCTGACCCCCCCGAACAGAGAGCAGGCTGCCTCCCCCGCCCAACCCGTGTGCCTCCCCCTCCCAACCCATGACGAAGCCTAGAGCGGAGATAGTGCGCATGCGCCGTGTGCTCCGGTAAACAGCGATACACAAACACGGGAATAAACCTTTTATCTGTCCTGACGGTGCGTCGTGCTGAGTCCTACGTCCTGGATCTGACCTGGAGTTTGACGTGCTCCAGTACCTCGACGACGGACGTTGCCGTTTAGTAAATAACAAGCTAAATCTTCGATCTGTCGTATCCATCGTGTAATTACTGTGTAGCATTAGCATTAGCTGTTTTTATTCTGCGGCTGCGCGCTTCCTGGAGGCATGGCTTAAACACCGCGTCATCCTAGTGAAGCGCGTCATCCTGGTGAGGAGCCCCCGTCTGCTGCTCAGCCGAGGGGGACGGAAAAGACAGTTCTCTAGCGAAAACATGCGGGAATCAATCAAAAAACCACTTTGGGCACACATACGAGGCCCAAATAGCACTGTAGGAAGGTTAAAACCTCTGAAAAGTTGATTTTGCATGTTATGGGACCTTTAAACAATTTCTCTATCGTAATGTAACTTTTAATTTATTGGGTTGCAGAATTTACAAACCCATAACAACCTGACTTATCTAGCAGTAAATCATGATTAAGCAAATCAAATATTGCACTTAATTCTACTGATACAGTCAAAGTTTCTATTTATTTTGTATATTGTTTATCGAATCATCCATTATTTGAGCTAAAGCTGATGTTATGGAGTGCCTTTTAGGCATGCTGATATACCGAATTTAACCCATTTCCACAAAAATATAACTTAATTTGATTGATTTTTTCCCCCATTACTTTACTAAAGATTAGTAAAATAAAATTCTTCTTTCAAATGAAGTTATATTTTCTTTTCATCTCTCCAAGCTTAGATTAATTATGTAACAGATTTGCATAGCAGTCACATCAGCCACCAATTTTAGCAACTGTACATCAAATTAATTTCTACCTGGAGGTTTTAATTTATTTAATTTCAACACATTTTACACAGTAGTTGTGCTCACTTTTCAAATCTACGTGAACATAACCTTGCATATCCAGACAGATAAAAAGCACTCTGCATTACTTTTGGAACATATAGATTAAGTGAAATGTTTGCTTCAAACAATTCCCCACAATTATAGCTTTTAATCCTTGGTTCCAATTAGTGACTTGAATAATTATGATTAACCAATTAATCTTGATATCATTACTTGCTGCATATGGCATTACAATTTATTTAAACTTTACACGTCACCACATTATTATCTTTTTGTCGAACAAAACTTGTGGATCATCTTTATAGCAATAGAATATCATGCATTTTGAGTAAATCATTCTCCAACTCCTGTCTTTCTGGTTCATTCATTAGCACAAAATAATGGACATTTATTAGAGAATTGATATGTAATGTAGCTAACAACGCAATATAGAATGAAAATGCTACTAATACATATCTCAAGTGTCATACGGGACAGTATATGTAATGTTGTGCTATATAACCTCTATCCTCTCAATTGAATTGACGAATGTAAATATACTTTTATTGTGAGGATAAATCACAAGTACAACACTAACCATTCAACAGTTATTGGAATGTCTTGATGAAACTGACAAAATCCAGTTCCTTTTTTAACATTCTAAATCTGACTTTTTCTTCATTCATTTGAAGCATCCAGCCAGCAGAGATGAGGACAAGTCCACAAACGAGTTATGTGTTCTAAAAGAATGCAACGCGGACATGGACTCACAGACTCCGTAGTTGTGAGGACAGGTGGTCTACACAGACTAGGTACTACCTTGGTTCACCACCAGGGTGTTTCTCAAACTGTGAGCTGCAGTGGACCAGAGTCAAGTGGAGGTCTTCAGGAGGAACTCTACAGGGAAAGCCATCCTGCATCAGACCAGGAGTATGGTGCATGTCTGTGGAGAGATGGACTGATAGGATGGCTAAGTGAGCCCATTCATTCTACACAGCCTTCTCTTCCTCCATAAGCAGATCAATGTTACGTACCACAAATATAAAATGGTACTTTGTGGAAATGTAGGCACAGACTGTTCCTGAAGATGTGCAAAATGTTGTAATTTGGAACATCCAGAAACAGCCCGTGTACAACAGTCATTAAAACAGTTCTCATTGTCTGAAAAGCACTGTACTAGAGAAATATGTACCGTATAGTTAAGTGTACAATTAAGTGAAGTAATGTACAGCAGGACTTTTTAAAGATCAATAATGCTTAGATAGACCAGATCCTGACCCTTCTTCTTCTTGTCACACTGTGGTATCTCTTCAACCAACATACCTTTTATTGCAAACATACCCATCACTGTGTAAACGTATTATAGTAATACACTGGCTACTACTAGTTTTGTGTCCTATCATAAATAACAGTGCATTTTACCGTATTACAGTTCAGCTCTGGAGGCAGCTATTTGTCCAATAAATGTGCAAGGGAAAGCTGAATTGACTTGTCTGCCATCCCAGCATGTGGGAGCCATTTGCTGTAACTTCTTAAATAAAAACTTGCATTATTACCCTGGGTGTGAAAACTCACAATGCTACCCTAAATGTTACCCTGAAAGAAGTGCACGGGAAAAGGTTGAACATTTGAAGACAGAAAAACCTCAACACAAAGGGATATTAATTTTACAGCGATTTACTGACTTTAATTTATTTTAGTTGGTTCACTTACTTGGAGTATGCTTTCATCATCATAAAAAGCACCGTGGAAAGATGGAGTAAATTAATCAGAATTATGTTCGTGCTTCATCCAACAGAGCAATTCAAACTTAGAAATAAAATAAGACACATTCACAATGAAATAAAATGGTAACAACCGTTAACCAAACATTCAGTGATGAAAAATAGGGTGTTAACAAAGCATAAGTTAGTATGAGATCAAAACGTCAAAAAAGTTGTTTTGTACCGAATGTCTACAGGATGCATTAACATAAAAACAAAAAGTGAATGATAGAGCTGTAAAACACAACCTGATAAACTGCTGGGTCACTATCAGTGCCCAAGAGTGTCTGGCTGCAGACCTTAACCAAGAGGCGCCTTAACCCACAGGTCCGGGTTAAGGCGCGGAGGAAAAAAAAATAAATAAATAAATAAAAAAAGGTTACGCCGCAATATTACTTTTTACTAACCTAAGTAAGAGGTTAGTAAAAATATGTTTAAAACAATCAGAAAACATTCAAACTGAATGAAAGATTGACAGTTTATGGAAATATTGAAAACACTGCAAATCAAAATATTGAACATTATAATCAGAAAAAAAAAAAAAAAATGCATTGAAAAAATTAAAAACTTGAAAGAAAGATTACATGCATTACTACACTCATTCATCTCATTACATTCACAAAAAACAAAGCCCCTCCCAGCCACCACTTCTTCATAAAATGTCCGCGTCTTCCACACAAACAAATAAGATTTTAAAAAGCTCCTCCTCCTCCTCCACGTATTCTTCATTGTCAGATTCCAGTCTCCATCATTATTGACGATGGATCTATATCTACAAATTCACATTAAATTTGCGATTAACAGTAAACTTCACCCCTAGTTTTTCAGAACATGTTACTTAAAACTCCACTTCAACGCCATTAACACTATATTTAAAAACACTTGACGTTATAATACAAGTTTGATTGAAACACTTAGAAGCGATAACGCAAAGAGCGTGTGGTGCTGTAATATTTAAATATACACAGCACGATACAGATTCTAATTTAGATTTAGATTTATTTATTTAAAAGGGACAGTGCATATTGATGAACATAGAATGTAAATATGCCACAGTTAGTGTAAGTGGCATAAAAAGATTCCTTTATAAAAGTTGTTTATTTTTTGTTCAAAAAGAAAGATTATTTTTGTTGAATATTATAATATTATCACAAAGTTAAACCCTGTCTTTATTTTGCATAAGTTACGATATTTCGAAATATTGTACGGTTCGTTTGTTTTACTTCCGCTAGCAACGCGAGATTTAACGTGACTTTGTGAGATTGTCGGGCGACAGGTACGCGACATACGCCCTCACATCAGACTGTCAGAGCGAGAGCCACGTCTAAAGCAGCTTTCAAATGTTAGCTAACAAGCTGCACAAGGTATTTGTTTTGTAAATGTCCTATAACCTTTGTTTCTTTCTGAATGTAAGTTGTGCTGACTATAATGTTTAATGTACACAGACTGAAATTGCACAAGTTAACTCCATATTTACCTAAAGACCTCCGAAGTGACAGGCGGCCACGAGGTAGTATTTTTCACTTGTTAGTTAGCGTTAGCAAATCAAGATGGAGTGTCTAATTGTGCTGTTTATTGTGTCCTGTAGTTTTCACGGCGTTTACGGCATTTGTGAAGGCTAATAAATGCGCCCGTACTCGAGAAACCGTGTTGCAGTGTTGTCATTGAGGAGCTACAGTGAAAACTCGCCCAGCCCAGCGCCGGTGAGAAGCTCGAGTTGAAGACGGCAGCTACGGTGGGTCGCGGTATCGAGGTGCACCACAAGGCGGCGCCATTACACCACCTCATCGCTCCCCAGCCACAGAGCTCCGTTAATAAAAGTCAAATAAACTCAAACAAGTAAAAGTAAAAAACAAGAATAAGTCTGTGCTCCAAGGAAATAAGAGCGGTTTAAGCCAAGTTGAACTCCTCAAAGGTTATTTCACAGCACATTTGCTAAAGGGTACTTGATACTTGCTGCACTTTATAGTTATATCTTGTCTATCTTACTAATTGTTGAAGTTTGTACATTTTGTTTAAAGTTAAAAATATTGAAGGTTCATTTAAGTTATCTATACAAGTTAATATAGCCAGTTCATGTTAAGAAGTTAATTTCAATCAAAGTTATAGTAATATTTAAGTACTTTATGCACTAATCTACATACTACTGCATATTTAAAAACACATCAAGCTAAACTACAAAGCATCTGACTTGACGTACAAATGACTGATGCACTCAAGGAAGGCATATGCGCTGAACTAAGTATGCAACCTGAAGCAGGGACTCGCAAGAGTGAAAGAGCAAGAACTTTAACTGAAAAGGGGAAAGAACTTCAAGAAGACAAGCTCAGAGCTCTCAAGCGCAGATACAAAGTTGTTTATGAAAAATGGAGATATGAAGCAAGATTAAGTAAAGTAATATTGACTGATACAGCTACCGAGAGCGAGTTAACCGTGTTGATGCATAATGTCAGTAGTACTTGCCGAGATGTACAAGCCACTTACAATGAGATCCGTCAAATACAAGCTCCTGATCCAGACATGAGATGCAAGGTTGATTCATGCACATCCATTTCAGACTTTATTGTCAAGAAAGCTGAAAAATGGTTAGAGGGACATGCTGAAGAAGACGAGGAGTCATGGCCAGATGTTGGATCATGCTTGGAGTCAGAAAGATCCAAATCAAGGTCAAAGTCACAAGGATCAAGTAGTGGCTCAGGTCTCTCAAGCGCACAGTCAGTCAAAAGAGTAGAAGCAGCAGCGGATGCAGCAGCATCTCAAGAAATCTTAGCTGTTATGGAGGAACAAGAGAGACAAGCAAGCGAACTCCAAAAGCTAGAAGTTGAAACCAAACAGTGTGAACTTGAAAACTTGATGAGGAAACAAGCAATGGAAGAACAGCGTAGGAAACTCGAACGTTTGGAAAAGATCAAAAGGTTAAATGCTGCCAAAGCCAGAGTAAAAATCTACAATGAAGCTGAAAATAACTTTGAAAGCCGCAGTTTGCCATGCAGCAATAAACTGGTTAGTGAACATCATGTAATTCCCATCACACCACTCACACTCTACCAAGCTCCAATCACAAGTCAAGCACTCACAAGTCAAGCACTCAATGCCTCAAGTCCACCATTCATTCCTCGAGCAACACCAATTCCAACAGCTGTCACACAACTTCAACAAAATTCAGATTTGGTCAGCATATTGGCCGAAGCAATAAGTGCTAATCGTCTTCCAACTCCAGAACCTACATTGTTCACTGGAGATCCCTTACAGTTTAAAGACTGGCAGCTATCATTTGAAACCTTAATCGAAAGAAAAAACATTCCCAAAAGTGAGAGACTCTACTACCTCAGAAAGTACCTAGGTGGATCCGCAAAAAAGGCAGTCGAAGGATTTCTACTAGTCGGTACAGACGAAGCATATGACTCAGCCTGGCAATTGCTGGAAAAGAGGTTTGGTGATCCGTTCACAATTGGTAAATGTTTCAGAGAGAAGCTTCACACTTGGCCGAAAATAAACTCAAAAGATGCATGTGAGTTGAGAGAATTTGCAGACTTCCTTAAAAGTTGTGAAGCCGCAATGCCACATATCAAGACGCTGGAAGTTCTCAATGATTGTATGGAGAGTCAGAGGATCTTGTTGAAACTACCAGATTGGCTTGTGTCAAGATGGAACCGCAAAGCTAAGGAAATGAGACAGATCAATGGAGATTATCCAGCTTTCCAGACATTTGTAGAATTTGTGTCAAACGAAGCAGACTTGGCTTGTGACCCCATAACATCAATACAAGCGCTCAAAGGTTTGGAAACAGATAAACCCAAACACTCCAAGTCAAACCAAGTCATTCAAGCCAAGACTCTAACAACAAACTCAAACAACTCAAATCCCAATGCTGTAACATGCATGTTTTGCAAACGAATAGGTCACCCTCTCGACAAATGCCGCAAGTTTGCAGAAAAAACTGTTCAAGATCGTGTCAAGTTTGTACAAACAGAGAAGCTTTGTTTTGGATGTTTAAGGACAGGGCATCACTCAAAGAAGTGTGACAAGAGAAGCACATGTGATAAGTGTAAAAAGAGACATCCGACATGCCTGCACGATGATAAGTTCACAGAACGTAAAAGAACAGCTCCTGTGAAAACAAACAATGAATCTCAAGACAAGGTAGACGTTCAAGAAAAGAACAATCCTAAAGATAAAGACACACCAGCTACTGCAACGACAAATAGAGTTGCTCAAGAAACCCCAAGTACTTTAACGTCATCCATATTACCTGTCTGGGTCTCGTCTATAAAGAACCCAAGTCAAGAGGTACTTGTGTATGCACTCCTTGACTCGCAGAGCGATACGTCTTTCATCTTGGATGAAGTAGCCCAAGACCTTGACACAGACAAAAGTAAGGCCAATTTACGGTTATCGACAATGTCTGCCAAGTTAACAGTAATACCATGTGAAAAGCTGTCAAACCTTCAAGTAAGAGGATACAACAGCAAGGAGAGAATTGTATTGCCACCGGTCTTCACAAGAGAGTTCATCCCAGCGAACAAGTCGCACATCCCAACATCTGAAACGGCCCTGAAGTGGCCTCATCTCGAAAGGCTGGCAGACAAGTTACCCCCTCTGCTGGAATGCGAGGTTGGCCTACTCATCGGCTACAACTGCCAACAAGCCCTTCCACCAAGAGAAGTCTTGGCTGGCACAGAAAACCAACCTTACGCACAACTAACGGACCTTGGTTGGAGCATTGTTGGTTGTTCGTATCAAGTACACAATCAAGGTGATGCTATTGGCACCAGTCATCGAGTTATTGTGCGTGAAGTAAGCCCCGCAGTACAACAATCAGTTGAGCTCAAGCAAGAAGTACACTTTGTGTGCAGAACCCAAGTAAAAGAAGTCACTCCGTTGCATGTGATAAAGGCTCTGGAAGCAGATTTCGCTGAACACTCAACAGATGACAATCCAGTTTCCCAAGAAGACATACTGTTCATGTCAAAGGTGAACAAAGGCATAAGACAGAAGGAAGACGGTCACTATGAACTTCCACTTCCATTCAAAACAGATAGCCCTAATCTCCCAAACAATAAACAATATGCAGAACACAGACTTTCTTCATTGGAACGTCGCCTCAGAAAGGACGAGAAATACTATAAGGATTACGTCAAGTTCATGGAGGATATAATTTCTCGTGGAGACGCAGAAAAGGTTCCAGAGCAGGAGCTTGATAACGAAGCAGCTTGGTACATCCCACACCATGGGGTGTACCACCCCCACAAGCCCGAAAAGATCCGTGTGGTTTTTGATGGTTCAGCCCGCTTTCAAGAAACCTCTCAACGACCACCTTCTGACTGGACCAGATCTCACCAACGCACTGGTCGGTGTGTTGTGCCGATTCAGAAAGGGTCCCATAGCCATAATGTGTGATGTGGAGAGAATGTTCCATCAATTCCATGTCATCAAGGAACATCAAGACTACCTGAGATTTATCTGGTGGGATAAAGGCAATCTGAACTCCAAACCATCGGTGTACAGGATGAAAGTCCACCTCTTCGGGGCAGCTTCATCCCCTGGTTGCTGCAACTTCGGACTCAAACATCTCGCAGCACAAGGCAGAGAGAAGTTCAGCGGAGAGACCATCCAGTTTATCCAAAGAGGTTTTTATGTCGACGATGGACTCGCTAGCGTGGCGTCAACAGCTGAAGCCATACAGCTAGTTGAAGAGTCAAGAGCTCTCTGTAAGACGGGCAATCTCCGTCTGCACAAGTTTGTGTCGAACTGTAAAGAAGTGCTTGCAGCAATACCTCAAGCAGAACAAGCTCAACCTAAGAATCAAGATATGGCTCTTGGAGAAACCCATATTGAGCGCGCACTGGGAGTACAATGGTGTATCGAGGCAGATGAGTTCCAATTCAGAGTCTTAGTCAAAGAAAACCCGCTTACAAGGAGAGGGGTACTCTCGACAGTCGCTTCAGTCTTCGACCCCCTTGGGTTTGTCGCACCATTCATACTGATTGGAAAGCAAATACTCCAGATGTTGTGCAAAGACAAAGTCAACTGGGATGACAATCTCCCTGAGCACATCCTACCACAATGGGAATCATGGCTTCGAGACCTGCCCAAATTAGCAGCTCTAAAAATCCCACGAAGCTACTCACAAAACATCGATATTACACAATATGAACTACACAACTTTTCAGATGCAAGTCTCAATGGCTATGGCGCATGTTCATACCTCAGAGCAATAAGCAAAGAAGGAAAGGTCACCTGCTCACTCGTCATGGGTAAAGCAAGAGTTACACCCACTAAACAAACGACCATCCCAAGGCTTGAACTGTCTTCCGCAGTGACCGCAGTCCGCAGCGCAGACGTAATCAAGCAAGAGCTCGAAATTGAAAATCTTCAAGATTTTTATTGGACTGATTCACAAGTTGTTCTAGCCTACATAAGCAACGACGCCAAAGATTCCACACATTTGTTGCGAATCGTATCCAACGAATAAGGCAAAGTACCAATCCCGACCAATGGCATCATGTCATCTCCGAAAACAACCCAGCTGATCACGCCTCGAGAGGCCTAAATGCAACTCAGCTTAAGGACTCAAACTGGTTACAAGGGCCTGCATTTCTTTGGCAACAAGATCTTCCAGTTAGAAAAGAAACGGTGGGAGAAATACTTGAGGCAGATCCTGAGCTTCGTAAAGGTCACACACATACCATTCAGACAAAAGAACCAAGCACACTGCTGGAACGTCTGAAGAAGTTCTCAGACTGGTCAAGAGCAGTAAGAGCTGTTGCTCGACTTAAGAGGTTTGTGAAAGAGTTCAAAGGTTCCCAAGAAAGAACGAACAAAGCTTCCGATCTTGAAGAGAGAAAGGATGTGGAAATCTTCATTATCAAACAAGCACAAGAAGAAGCCTTTCCTGAGGAAATACAGAAATTAAGATCACAAAGAGAAAGTACTCCACACAAGCACAACAAACTAAGACAGTTGAACGCTTTTCTGGACAAAGCAGATGTTCTTAGGGTTGGAGGACGGTTATCTCAATCAGCCTTAAACTACTAAGTCAAACACCCTGCAATTCTTCCCAAAGATTCTCACGTGTCAGCCCTACTCGTCAAACACCACCATGAACGGGTACACCACCAAGGAAGAGGTATGACTGTTAATGAGTTGCGTGCAAATGGAATATGGATTCTAGGATGTGGAAATGTAGTGTCTTCGCACATTTATCGCTGCGTTAAGTGTAGAAGATACAGAAGAGCTACAGATGCCCAGCAGATGGCAGATTTACCAGAAGTGAGAACAGAAACAGCTCCTCCGTTTACCTATTGCGGCATTGACTGTTTCGGCCCTTTCGTTGTAAAGGAAGGAAGAAAGGAAGTCAAAAGATACGGACTATTGTTTACATGCTTATGCTCAAGAGCAGTGCATATTGAAACCCTAGATGACTTAACAACAGATGCTTTCATCAACGCCCTTCGAACTCTCATAGCAATAAGAGGCCCTGTTCGACAACTAAGATGCGACCAAGGGACAAACTTCATGGGCGCCAGGAGAGAGTTTTCAGACTTAATGAAAGGAATGGATCAAGAACGCCAAAGAGCACTCAGATGTGAGTTTGTGATGAATGTCCCAGCAGCTAGCCACATGGGAGGCGTCTGGGAGCGCCAAATTCGAACAGTACGGAGCATACTAACAGCGATGCTAGACAAGTCCTCAAGCAGACTCGATACTACAAGTCTAAGAACACTTCTGTATGAGACAATGGCAATCATCAACAGCAGACCTCTCAGCGTTGAACATCTCAACAATCCCACTGGCCCAGAACCACTTACGCCAAATCACATATTAACAATGAAGTCGTCAGTAATTCTCCCTCCTCCCGGACAGTTCTCCAAAGAAGATTTGTATTTGAACAAAAGGTGGAGAAGAGTACAGTTCTTAGCGAATGAGTTTTGGCAGAGATGGAGGCGAGAATACCTGTTAAATCTCCAACAGAGACAAAAATGGCAGAAAGCATCACGTAATCTCCAAGTAAACGACATTGTGATTCTACAAGACGACAATGCACCACGATGTGATTGGAAACTTGCTCGTGTGACAGAAGCAGTCCAAAGTATAGATGGAAAAGTCCGAAAGGTGAAGCTGAGGACCAGTGACATCACTTTTGACAAAGGAAAACTACAAACAAGACTAATACACATTGAAAGACCTATTCACAAAGTTGTGACTTTAATAGAGACTGATAAAGTTCATGCACATAGTCAAGACTCAGACACTTCTTAGAAAATCACGTTGAAAGTTTTGGTGATTTTGGTGGGAGTGTAAGTGGCATAAAAAGATTCCTTTATAAAAGTTGTTTATTTTTTGTTCAAAAAGAAAGATTATTTTTGTTGAATATTATATTATTATCACAAAGTTAAACCCTGTCTTTATTTTGCATAAGTTACGATATTTCGAAATATTGTACGGTTCGTTTGTTTTACTTCCGCTAGCAACGCGAGATTTAACGTGACTTTGTGAGATTGTCGGGCGACAGGTACGCGACATACGCCCTCACATGCCTCAGACTGTCAGAGCGAGAGCCACGTCTAAAGCAGCTTTCAAATGTTAGCTAACAAGCTGCACAAGGTATTTGTTTTGTAAATGTCCTATAACCTTTGTTTCTTTCTGAATGTAAGTTGTGCTGACTATAATGTTTAATGTACACAGACTGAAATTGCACAAGTTAACTCCATATTTACCTAAAGACCTCCGAAGTGACAGGCGGCCACGAGGTAGTATTTTTCACTTGTTAGTTAGCGTTAGCAAATCAAGATGGAATGTCTAATTGTGCTGTTTATTGTGTCCTGTAGTTTTCACGGCGGCATTTGTGAAGGCTAATAAATGCGCCCGTACTCGAGAAACCGTGTTGCAGTGTTGTCATTGAGGAGCTACAGTTAGCCATTACCTACTTTCCATCTGTAGTCCCTGGCAGATCAGGACAAAAAACAACATATAAACACACATTCCATACAAATGACAAATGACAACATTAGACTTAAACAACACTTCAGAGACAATGATCACAGACCTGGTTCTTCTTGAGCCAACGTTTCAAGTTTGTCTTAAATGTGTTAATTGTCAGACTGTCTCTGATCGCAGCTGGGATGCTGTTCCATATCTCTGTGCCTTTGACTGACAGCACTTGTTGTAATCATCACATTTTGTTAAGATTAATCAGCGGATAGCCAAATATTTCATTTAGTTTCTACCTATAAATTAACAAGAAGATGAATGATTGTATTAAAACTTATGGTGCCCATGATGCTTCGTGCGTGTTGATATTGGTTATTTTTGATACATCCGGGCTCTGGTAGGGACCTCTGGGTTAAGGTACAGGTCACGTGGGCGCCTCCTGGTTAAGGTCTGCGGAGAGGCGACTCTGGATTAAGGTCTGCAGCCAGACGCCTCTCATCAGTGGCGGCTGTTGGTTTTAGGAACAGGGGAAGACCATGGGGGTGGGGGTATAAGTACATATTAGATATCAGATTTCACAGATTTTCACATTAACTGCACAACTTGCAGAAACCAACACATTTGAATGCTTTTATGTATATTGAAAGTCCACCCTTCATTTCTTTTCCAAACACAAGCGTATACAGCTCTACATTGCTCGATCCAACCATCGACATATAAATAAATAATATGAATGTATCCACCTCCATGTCTTTAAAACTGCAAGCACGAGGCTGTGAGGAGAAGAACGGGATTTGAGGGAAGTTTTAGAGGGTTTGACGGGAGACCAGAGTCATTTCTCTGCCTCACCTGCAGTGCTTGTGTCACTGTAAACAGAAGTGTAAAAGCACGTGTTTTCAGCGTGCAGACGTGCGCCGGTGGATGCTGCTCAAAGAGAGCCATTGCTTTATTAACACCGTACTACATGCTCGCCTAAACTCAAGACTGTCCGCTCTATAGACAAATCAAAGGACAGTAAAGAACAGATATTCACAGCTGTTTTGGCCACTAGAATGAAGCTTTTCACTAGAACATGTTTATAACTGAGTGTTTAATGAGTTAAAAGCCACTTGCGCTAAATTTAAAAGAATGTTGCGTGGTAACACTCGAACTAAATCCACAAATAAGGTGTTTCCCAAAGCAAATAGAGTCATATTTCATATTGTGTCTCAGTGAGGTTTTCTCTTTCGTCTATCAAAGCACCTCAATCTTTAAAAATGCCAAAATAATGCGTTTACGCTTCTAAATAAATGTGCACATCGGGCAATTATAGTTCTGTGGGTGTAACACACATCTGATGCTGACTCGCTGTGAAGGAAGCGGTTTCGGAAAGGGCCGAAGAAAATCGTGCAGGGCGTAATGTGCACTTCCAACCGAGAAAGGCAGCAATGCGCCTTAATGCGCATAGTCTGCCGGAAAATAAAAGAAGAAGAAGCCATGCCCATGCAGGACTCCTATCCCACACATCTCACCTAAGCTTCAGAAGAGGTAAACCTCTATTTACTTGAAATGTTGCGGCGTTAAACCAAGTAAAAAACCCAAGCTACGGATGGCACGTTGTGGGTTGTGCTCACAGACCGTGGAATGGTTGTGCTGTATTTGCATGGTTGTACTTAGCTAGCTTAGTTCAAGTTAAGCTAACATTTATCTGACTGTTGCAAAGTTGTAGAAGAACTGCATTGCTTATGAAGCCCACTAGCGTAATCTGCATCATATTTCATTCCAGACTAGAGTAACATGTGTACTTGTCATGTGACTTAGTTAAGTTTGATAAGTCCTCCTGTGTGTCCAGTAAACCCTCATCGTCATGACAACGGACTCCTCACTCCTGACCTCTGAGCTCGAGCTCCAGCAGCAGGAGGAGCTGTACCAGCACGCGCTTCTGCAGGTGAGGCCAGTCCATTCAATGCTGATGGGACAAAATGTTGTGGGAAAGCTGAAATTGTACTATATTTCAAAAGACTTACTCTCCGCAATAACCCATTATAACGCTCAGAGAGTCTTAAATTGTAAATCGACCATTTCATTACCATCCAGTGCCTATTTAATTTTTGGTCTTTTTGTCATAATCTTTAATCTTTTTAGCTTTACCACTGACAAAACCTGTGGATCCTTTAAACATGGGCAGTGATCAGAAAAAAGCAAACAAAAAACAAACAATTGCTGTCTTATGTAGTAATGAGCTGTTTGGCAAAAACCCTGGAATTAGCCACTCTTTTGTATGCTTTTGCTGCCAATTCTGTTTTTTTTTTTTCTTTTTTCCTTTTACAAATTTAAATGACAATACGTATCTTTTGATCAGACAATGGGCAAAATGCAGGATGAAAACCCAGACTCTAGAATTATAAGACCACAGCCAGGTAAGTGGTGGTTCTTCCTGTGTATAACTTTTCACTATTATTTGAAATTGAAACTTACACAAATATATTAAAGACTGTCCTTTGTATCTGTTACCAGGCATGTGCATCAAGACCATACTAGAGCCATCAAAACAGAAGGTTTTTATTAATATCTGTCAGTCAAACTTGGTCCCGCCCCCTCCTGACCTGTCCCGAGATGAGCTGGTGGAACTGCTCCAATCTGAGGACCCCAGTGGATTTAGAGTTCCTATGAGTCTTGGAGAGCCCCACATAGAAACTGATAACAGTATGGATATTCATTCTCAAGAAAATGGTTTAAACGGCTGCTTTCTCACTACATGCCTACAGCTTCTAGACTTTTAATATATTTTTAATGATTCATGCATGTTTGAGTAATCCTGAAACTTCAACATTCTTGTTTTCACTTACCCCTATTGCTTTGTACATACTTAAATTATTCAAAATATTCAGACTCTGGCATGACATGTAAGGTACAAAAATGTTGCATATCCATTTTCAACAATAAAAACAAATATAAATTAGCTACTTGCTATGGTGAAATGCCACTATGAAGGGTTTCTCAGTTCTACACTTTTGAAGTAATTGGACCTCTTTCTATTACTGAGCTGTTTTAGATCAGTATTGCTGTTAATTAATTAATTAATTATATACAAAATGAAACATAGCATGTTTGATAGTGAGAACTGTCACAGGACAGATGGTCCTGTTGGAAAAAAATGGGATTACAA
Source organism: Rhinogobius similis (assembly GCA_019453435.1). NCBI lineage: Eukaryota > Metazoa > Chordata > Actinopteri > Gobiiformes > Gobiidae > Rhinogobius > Rhinogobius similis. Next base: position 25,643,106 of record CM033631.1, read on the forward strand.
TCTGAGAGAGAGCAACACTACCCTCAAACAACAGTTTTATTTTACCTAAAGTGTATGCTATTGAATGACACATTACATGAGTGAGTTGTAACTTTGTTTGTCAGGCTCCCAAGGCTGCACTGCATATGATGTGGTCATAAACCAGGACTTCTTTCAGACCTGTCAGGTGTGTACTATTATTTTAACAAAATATAATTAAAGAGTCAAAGCAATGTACTTCTACATACTGTATATATTACTACTAAAAATACTACTACTACTACTATTATTGTTGTTATTATATATTTTAAATTATTATTAATTCAGAAAACCTATCCTAAGAAATACAACAGGATTAACTGCATGATTCCTCATAGAAGACTTACTAGAACAATTTTTTTTCTGAGCATTAGATAATAATTAAAACAATATTTGTGTCTGATTGCAGAAGGATCCACTCTTTCAGCAGTTTATTATCCTGGTGTCTGTGGAGGGCTTGGAAAACAAGTATAGTCTGGAACTGAGCAGAGGTGCACACTCTCCCTCTATCTACAGATTGTGATCTGCCCTGAAGTCTTATCATGTTTCTTTCTCCAACAGACTGGAAAGTCCTGAAGAACAGGAAGTTTCTGGGTTCCGTTGGAGAGCAGAGTATTCGGACAAAGAGCCGACCGGTCATCCAAGAGCTGCAGCCTCAGTATGTCACAAAGAAGATCATAGATGAACATAGAACAAAATCACAAACTATTACACACACAAACATTTACTGTTTTTTTTCCTCAGGGAGAACATCATTGCTACTAAAAGGTAAATTATTTGTTTTAAATTTCTCTTTAATTAATTGTGCTTTCATGATGATGGTGGTTTCATTCTCTGTCCACAGACCTGAGTTCACGTTGCTGGTGGAGCCCCCTGCTGGAGAGGCACAGTACCTCATAGCAGAGATAAAGCTTCCTGGAATAGTAAGAAAACACAGAACTTTAAACACACACTCAAACAACTCAGTCTAAATCCAATCACACATTAAATAACACCCATGTTAAAATAAATATATCCAATAGTCTATCTCTGCCTGTCAGATCCTCTGAGTCTGTCACTCAGTTTAAAATCTCGTCTGAAAAGTCACTTTTTCTCATCGGCATTCAATACTAATTAGTCAGGGTTGCCTGATACTTCAGCTGTTTTAATGCATATATTTTCTCTTGTGTATATACTATATTTCTTACTATGTTTGTTGTATTCTCATGTAAAGCCCTTTGGTGTATAAATAAACTTGAATTGAATTGAATGATAATGTGACTGAAGAATATATTAAAGCACACTACCCTCTGAGGTTAGACTTGGAGAACGAAAAAGCACCATTACTGCCAAATAGATCAGCAATTAACAACCAATGTGTTCTATGTACTACTAATTCTTTCACGCGTGATTTTGCATTACTAACACTTTCTTGAACACTCTGTCAACAGACCTCAGCTCGTTCTTTGCTGCTGGACGTGGGAGAGGACAGACTGGTTCTGAATGCCCGGCCTTCTCTGTACCACTTGAACATCTTCCACCCTTTTCTCATTGACCAGGAGAGCACCATGGCCCAGTACAACACCACTACTCAAGTACAATCAAAATTACAATCATAAACAAATCTACTGTTCATACATAAATGCCACAAAACAATCTCTCTTCTTTTTCAGATCCTTACAGTTACTCTGCCTGTTGCTTTATAAATTAACATGTTTTTGCATATTTATTTTTTGTTTGTATAGTAATAAACCTGTTTTGTATTTCTTAAGTAAATAACACTGTTGTTGGCTTATTTCTCTATAAACATTTCTAGCATGTTTAAAATTTCAGCTAGATTTACATGAACTAAATGGTAAGATTTAAGTATGGCACCAGTTGTTGAAAGAATAAAATGTAACTGTTTTATTACCTAGGAATTTATCCCCACAATATGATTTGGTTAAAGGTTGTATATAGAAATGAAGTAAGCTGCCTGTTGTCTATTTCTGGACAAGCTCCATGTCAATAACTACTTCGGGTGCCATATTTTACAACTACACTTTAATTCACCTTATAAAGCATGAACAAATTTTATTAAGAGCAATTCATGCTTAGTTACTACTTTATTAAGGAGTTAGGGTATTAAGTAGTTACTAAACCTGAATCATTCTTAATAAACATTTGTACATTCTGAATTAAGTCTTTGTTCGTGATTTACTAAGGCTGATTAAAGTACATATACAGCCCATACTATCAATAGCCACTTTTGCACAATTTCATGAAAACATATACAATGATAAATAAATTCATAAGTAACAACAACAGTAAACATTGGCTTGTAAAAACATACCCCTCAGAATTGACTTCTCTAATCTACTAATTTCTATATACTATAAATCGGACCTTGAATCTCTATCAGAAGATTAAATAGAATTAAATTAAATGTCTGCAGAACTACTGTACTGCGGTGGTTGTCTTTTGATAAAACGGTCTTTGTTCTCTTCACTGTTCGTCCCTGTCCTGTGTGCAGTTGGTGTCTGGTGGTAGCAGTACATTTGTCCAGTGAGGTCATCCCTCTGTTCTTGACTTATCCCAGAGGCTGCTCATCTTTCTAATCCACATGTGGCCCCTGGCCCTGCAGCCATGCTCTTAGTTATTCTGGTAATGTATAACCGTTATATCCCCGCTTACACACACACAAGTGCCGCTCCCACATTTAGTATAAAACCCCTGGCTCCACACAATAGGCATTCTCCAGTCTGCCTCTGTCCCCCTGTGTCCCTGTTGGCTCTCATCATTTCACTGCAGGTACGTCTGTGTACGTTTGCTTCATAGCTTTTTGGATGTCAGTGTAATTACTTTTTTTGTCCTTTTCTTTATGGACAGAAGAGTATAGGCATAATAGGCAATACATTTAAAGATTAAATTAAATACTATTAAAGTTTGAAAAATTTAACACCTGTGTTAGACGTTAATTTGGTGAATAGTAGATGATTATTGTTTCTCAAACTAATTCCTCAGTGACAATTGCTCTATTCTCTTAGATAACTTGTCTATGAGTTGACATAAATAGACGCATGGAAAGTCATGGAAAGAGTACAAATTTACACTCAAGCAGAAGTAAAAACATGCATGAAAAATATTACTTGAATTACTAGTTACTTTTTTAGGCAATTTCTTTTACATGAAACTTAATTCATGAAATAGTTTAAAGCTGAATTATATTGTTTTAAATGGCAATCCGCATGTTGTCTGTGCTCTGGTCAAACTGAGCAGACATAGGTGGGTTTGTCGGTATAGAAAAGAGCAGAGACTCTTGAGTTACTGATTTTGTAACTCCCATTTTAAATGTAGCTAATTACAGTTGCATGGCTATAAATATATTCAATTATAAATGCAAATTTAAAAACCCACTTCAAAAAGTACTACGACCTAAAAAAATATACTCAGTTACAGTAACGTGAGTACTGTGTTCATAATTAGTCTCCCCCAGAATAGAGTGGTTCTGTATAATAACGGAAAAAGGTTAAGGTAGGCTTTATTGCATCACAAACACTTTTTCATCTGTTTTGTCCATTCTTCAATGCCACTGATCCAACCTGTCAAGAGACGAGACCACGGTACAGTGCTCACACAGGACAGAGACTCAAACAAGGACCGCCTGAGGGTCCAGTTGTTAAATGAGCCTTTTCCATCTCCAAAAAAGATGGAACCAGAGCCAATAGGTTCAAAAGAGTACTTTTTTGAGAGGCTATTATTCTTTTAAACTTTGTTGTCTTTTGTATAAGTATTATTCTTGGTGATAATAACAGTACTTGAGAGTAACTTTCTATGTGGATTTCTCCTATTGCTCACAGGTAATTTATTTTGAAACACAAAGTCTATGAAGCCAGATTGAATAATATTGGAATCCAGTGAGTTATCCCTAGTTTAAGCTCTCAGCTCATTACAATCATTGATATCTTAAAGACTATGTTTGGGAACACCATTGTTGCCGTTGTCCTCGCCGTGGCAACAGCTCTGAATGCTAACAGCATGAGATCAGGTTCCAGCTAACTTTAGTGCCCAGCTTCAAAACAGGTGTCTACATAACCCAGTGAAGTCTGGACTGGTGGAGTGTGTGGGGCTGGACAGTGTTTCTGTGTTGTCTCTCATTAGCAGCTCTCCTCAAAAGAGCACCACCTTGTATTGGTCTGTGCGTCAATGGGGAGGGTGAAACTAGGAGAAGACCTGTCAAAAAATACATGCTTGAATTAATAGTGTAGTGATTTTGGATCAATAAAGTCAAATATATGCATTTCAAAGTGGTATAACTGTAAGTTACATTTTATACCCTTTTCCTTCATGGACACTTTTGGCCATCATTCACCTGTTTATTCATACATGGTTTAAGGACATATACAATAGTATGCATGGAGGAGCAGGAATTATTCTGTTAGTAAGTGCCCCAACTTTCCCCCTCAGATTGTCCAGGGACAATGTATGAAAAGAAGCCATATGGCTATAATCTTGCATATATGTATCATATTCATTCATGTTCATTTATATGCATTGTCACTTTGAAACTAAATAAATACCCAGAGCTGATATTTGGACCTCCCGGGCACACATTCACTTTCATATTTGTTCACACAAATAAACACGCAAGGCGTGTCAAATTTTAGGAATGTGTAACACGATGTAGTGTACAGTGGTGTGGGTAGTCTATTCAGAATGTCCTCCAGTAGTGAGAAGACTTTATGTCATACCACACAGACAATGCCTCTACACACTCCTACCACTCATATCCAACATTTCTACTGTGAAACCAAACTGGCATTGCATTTGCTGATAAAATATATTCATAACCAAGCTAATCTGCTTCATAAATCAAATCCTTATTTTGGAAACTTTGATAAAAAGCTTTCTAAACACCATATTTGCAACACTGACAAATACTTAAAGTTCATACATTCTCTCCCAGGGTCATTTTTCTGCAATAAGATGATCAATGCCATGGCATTGGCATACTTAAAGATGCACTATCTGGGTTTTCTAGTTGAAGGTTTGTCACCTGATCTTCTCATAAAATCATATTTGCTTTATCTGGAAGGTTTATGATATAAACTCTACTGTCTTTCATTTAGCCAGTTAAATGGGTTTATTATTTGCTGCTTGTCTCCATGGAGATTGTTTTATTTTTTTTTCATCTCCAGGAGAATACAATGTTTCATACCCTCCACCACTACATAGTGCCCCTATAAATAATTTAAAACATTCATTATTAACTTGAAAAGCATTTGAATGAATAGAAAAAAGCAATGGAGATAAAATTGTTCCTGTATTCAACATTTTCTGAATTTCTGAAATATCAGAACCAGTAGTCAGTCTTTGGTTGAAAGTTCCTGACTCATTTGATAATGCCTCCATTAACACCAAGGTCCATGAGCCTGTTCAGCAAAATATGGACACACTTAGAATTGAAAGCTGATGTAAAATCCACAAACAGGATTCTATTATAATAGTCTGGCCTGGAGATGCTTGATTATGGTGTTATACAAAGTGATAACTGCATGTTCTGTACCTCTTTGACTTTTATATGTAAACTGTAAGTTGTCCAAACTGTAGGATACAGAGGAATGGATGTGTTTACTCACAGTTCTCTCCATACACTCAAATAAAGTTCTAGTGGATAATTCATAAATTCATAAAAGCATTGTCAATTCAAGCCTGTGCCGTTACTCACATGTCCTTGACTAAAATTATCTGAGCTGCAGCTGATGACTGTGGCCTGGTGGAACTTGAATCGTGTCCAAAATCCCAGCACAGGTTCTGCCCTTCCCCTTTAGCTCAAACTTACAGTTTCCGAGAGGACTGCCCTGCGTTCCCCTAGGGGATGACAAGCATCCATCAGTGTGCTACTGTCCTATGTAATCCCACTGTGAGGGATGTGCAAGATTAGAGTTCAAGCAAGGCGTGTCATATTTTAGGAATGTATAATACAAAGTAGTATACAGCTGTGTGAGTAGTCTATTCAGAATGTCCTCCAGTAGTGAGAAGACTTTATTTCATACCACACAAACAACTTACAGTTTCCGAGAGGACTGCTCTGCGTTCCCCGAGGGGATGACAAGCATCCAACAGTGTGCTACTGTCCTATGTAATCCCACTGTGAGGGAGATCCATGCCATGCGCTCGCATTTGTGCGAGATTAAAGTGAAGGTTTTACCTGCCACTGCCAGTATTATTTGAAATGTTATTGTCCATGTGAACCTTGTGTACACACAAGTGTTTTAAATCGAGAAAGGAGTCATTAAAAAATAGTCCTGCTTTTTGCAGTATGTACTGTCATTGTCTGCTGTATCAGCGCAGCAGCTGACAAATTCTATGAGTAACTGTAGACGATAAAATACATTAGAAGCAGCAGAACCTTGCAGTAGACAGGCAGCAATGCTGGACGTGGGAGCCGGTTAACGTAACATTGTAATACAAATATAGTTTATTGTAGTCATTGAAATTTCTGACATTTGCACTGTTAACCATACAGTATACACACACATAACATAATTTATGTCTGATTAAGTAGCTTCCGGAATAGATGGCAGTATGGTCAGGTCAAGTGATCATTGACTTGTGACGTGGGGGAAGAGCTTCGGGAGGATGACCTCCTCTTTCCCTGGCTGCATGCTAAGAGAGGCCAGAGTTTAGACTAGAAAGTGCTAGAAACCCTATCTGTGCCGTTACTAAGTGCAAACCTGCGTCACATTCTCACCTGTTGTCTCTTCATCAATCCACATGGTTGTGCGTTGCCAGATCTGTGTCAGCGCTCCATCATTGTACCAGTGTGTCTTAGCCTGGTTTTATGTCAGGACAATGGCAGCCCACAGGCACCATTAATAGCCAAAAGAATGTATGTGCGTGTCTTTGAATGTCCACAGAGATTAATGGCAGGGGCATGGAGAGTATGTCCACCTGTGATGCACTGATAACACGTCCTGTTAGAGGAGTGGCAGCCAATATATTTTGTCTGTGTTAATAATAGTTGAAGATTATTGTTCAGGATTATTGTTTTCAAGGAAAGGTCTATTTACTATGTTGTCTCCTTATTGTTCACTGACAACTGTGGGTTAAAAAAATATATATATGTATATATAATATATATATATATATGTTGACATTTTTATAATATATAAAGGACACATTGTGCTAAATCAACTGTTATGAGTTTTTAACTTTTTTATAACAGTGTTTCCTTAGCTTTTGTTTTTACATAGTTGTATTTTGACTGATGCATGTATGAGTAATCCTGTATTGAAAATTAGCATTTTTGCTTTAACACTTGAAACAATGCACCTGCAATTACTATGTCCGTATCAAATACATTAAACAAATAAAAAATATTGTCCTGCAACTGAGGCTCAAGTGCTCTGAAAAGTCCTGGTTTTCACCCATCCCCTATCCCCGCTCACATCTCTGTCCTTTGCTAGTTAGTTATTTAAAAAATTAAGACACCATGTGATACATGTAGTTCTAAAATGTCACATTACCACTTTAAAAAAATAAAAACAAACATGTAAATTAAAATCTGCTGTTTGTTATGCTGAAATGTCACTATGAAGAGGCGGGGCTTATCAGTTCTGCAGCTTACAACATGAAGTCAGTGGACCTGTTTCTATTATTAAGCCATTGTAGAGCAATATTGATGTTTACGATGAACAAAATGGAAATACTTTACTTTGCTTACATTACAGCTCAATATTTAGTACTTGAAAAAAACTTTTAAAAAATAAATTGACTTCAAGGATTGTTTTTAAGTAGGTTTAAGTTTCCCGGAAAGACTATTTTGGATTTTACTCTACATTTCTCCAACTGAAAAATATGATTTGTATATATTTTGTGTAACTGTTCTGCAGCTACTCTCAGACAATTTAACAGATTTAGATTCACACATCAAATTAATCAGAAATGTGCCTGTACAAGTCTTGAGTAAGCTTCAAGAATTGCACAAATGTTAAAGGCCTGTAAAAATACTTCACAATCGTGTTTGATAGCTCTCATTTTTGCTTCCTTCTTATTATAGACAATATGCTAGCCTAGTTGTAAATCTTTATTACTTTATACTACATGTTGTCTTGTTGTTGTTTCACCTGAAGGCCTACTAGTCTCAAACACCAGCTTTTTGAGAATTGACCAACCATCTGCAGCAATATTTACTGCCTGCAGTGTGTAACACAGTCTAACATAACTCACACTATGAATAATGTAATGTGTGTGTTTGCAGCCATGTCGGACGTAGAAGAAGAATATGAGTGAGTATCTGCTCCATTACTTTATGTCAATGTACTTTACAATTTGACAAATCACATTTGTCTTTCTTGTTCACCTTTCAGGGATCAGATAGAGGGTATGACCAGCTATCTTTGTGTTATGTGAAAAACACAGATGGAGTATAGTTCACGTGTGCTTTATGTTGGTTTTTTGTTGTTCAGAAAATGAAGAGGAGCAGCTTGAGGCAGAAGGTGAAAGAGATCAAAACATTTCTGTACTTATTAGAATATTATTTTAAAAATACATAAAAATTAAACATTGAATTAACATTGTCACAACTAGACCCATATTTTACATCCTTATCTAAAACCTGTCAATTTTAATCATTTGAATATTTTATTAAACACTGACTTTTGTATATTGCATTCTTTGTTGCTAATTGGCTGGTCTGGACAGAACAACACCAAGGTATGTCTATACTATACAAATATAGTGTTTCTGTATGGATCATTTGGGGTAAAATGGCATGATAATACACAAATAACACATGCAACACACAGTTCACTCATTTAATAGCTTTTGCTAAGGACGTAATGCTTCCAGCTTTAAACTACTACATTTTGCATAAAGATAATGCCTTGACCACAGCTTCAGTACACGGTGGGAAAGATGCAACATCTGCCAGTTTTCTTTCTGTTCAGTCTGCTTTTAGTTTGTTATTCTATGTTTCTCTTGTGTGTCTGTCTCATGGCTTGGCTGATATCCCATGATGTCCTTCACATTATAACATCATTATCCATCATGGCTTGCGTTGACTTTGTGCCTTAGAGCAAGACATTCTGGAGGAAGGTGAGTGATGGACTCACAGCTGCGCACCACCCATGAAACACAAAAACAGATGTACACAGCATAGTGTGTGATTATTGTTCATGTTTTATTTTAAGACTATATGAAAAATAATCTATAAAAGTATTGGAAATTAATGTTTTTCATCTAAAATCTGGAAAGCAAGATTTGTATTTATCTTTACACTAATTAAATACTTTCAAATTACTCAATTAGCCTACAAGTCAAGTTTTTGCTAAAGTGTGTAAATATTAAGTGCAAGTTCTATAAAACTACGTCTTTTTGGACATAGCCAAACTGTGGCTTATGGAAAATTGTAGTTTTAAACTTCACTTGGGCTAAGTTACATCTTCCTGCTTTTATACTCATCATTGTCTTACTCTCTCCTGTTCATGATAATCATGATGACCATGATTGTCGCCTCTCTTGGCTAATGGCTGTGTGTGGCTGCTGCTTCAGAGCCAGATGTCCAAGAGGACGGTGAGAACGGTGAGAGATGGCTCATACATACATACATAGACTCCATTTCCTTTTTAAAGCATTTTGTCATCTGCTATTTAAATTAGTTTATTGTTTTTTTGTTTTGTTTTGTTTAAATCTCTGCATTAATTCATCACTTTCATCAAAATGTCTACCTGACAATTAAATGCATGCTGTTATTATACCTTTTGCTAGAGAAATCATTGTTGGTACTGTGGCTTCAGTGTATGCTTAAACTTAGAAATTAGTTCACACATACGTCAACCTTTCTACAGTATGTTCCTCTTTAGTTTATTCACTTTTGGCATGGCTGATTCACATAATACTGTTCAACCTCAATCTGTGCTTGTGCTGACGGGTGTGGCTGGTGTTTTAGAGCTTGATGCACTGGAAGAAGGTGAGTACTGCACACACAACATTACGAAACATTACAGCATTACAGCATTACAGACTTATGTACCCTTAAAACACACAACCGAGAAGCTGCTACACACAGTATTTCACCTCTAAAAGCACTTGTTTAATCCTAGGCATAAACATAGCTATTGCCTTGTATATGCTTATTGTCTTGTGCTACACACTACATCTTGCTCTTTAATGCATTCTGGGAAATAGTTTTTCTACTATAGCGCTTGTGTCAATCACTGCTTCTGTCTAACCACGATGCTGCCCTTATCATCACTACCATATCCTCCATTTTGGCTCTGGTCTGGGCTTCAGAGCAAGAAGACCATGTAGAAGGTGAGTAGTAGACATATTAGTTAATGCAACATGTAAAGTCCTAGTCTCTGTGTATGTGCTTTGTATGTTACTGATTCAACAGAAAGGTCATATGTGTATGCTTCTTTTAAAGTTCAAAACTACATCTTGATAGTCATGCTTTGTTATGATGGAAAATGTAGTTTGACGCATCTTTGTGTTTAATTTTTGCTAATACTGCTGCTTCTGTCTCTTGGTTTGGCTGATGTCTCACTATGGCGCCGCTTATGTCATTACACTGTCCTCCATTTTGGCTCTTGTCACCCGTGTGTGCTTCAGAACAAGACGCCCAAGAGGAAGGTGAGTTGCACACATACAACAGTTGACTGCTTTAGGTTCATAGGTTCATGTACCCTACAAAATCCTTCCTCCTGTATGGCTTGTTATTCTGGTATGTATAGATTCTATAGAATCTGTGTTCTGTTGAAACCACATCTTCCCACTGTCTCTGGCATGCTTTGACATGCTGGGAAATGTACTTGGACGCATTTATGTGTTTTTGTTCTGCTGATGCCGCTTTTGTCTCTTGGCTGGGCTGTTCTCATCGTCATGTGGTGACTGTGACACTGTGACCTCAGATGAAGACGCACACGAAGAAGGTGAGGAATCAGCAGTGGTGGATGAAGTACTGCATTTTGTTAAGTACTTTCAAGTAAAAGTACTGATACAACGGCAAAATACTCAAGTAAAAGTATCACATTTTAAAATCTACTCAAGGAAAAGTATTAAAGTACTCCTTTAAAATTTACTTTGAGAGTAAAAAGTTAAAGTATTTTTGCTTTGGAGAAATATTAAAGCATCAAATTGTAATCTTGATTGATTTATTTTGTTGAGTTTTGGTCATTTTTACCAACTTTCCAGGTTATTTTTCTCTACGGAGGCTTTTTGTTTGCTCAGAGGGAACTTAAAAAAAAGATGCAAGAAAAATAAACCCCTCAGTTTTTTCAGCAGGTCTAAAACCTTAAGAAAATATACTTTTACTTTTCAGTTCAGTTAAAAAATGTAAAGGAGTAGAAAATACACATACATGCTCTGTAGTAAAAGTAAAAGTATCTAAAATGTACTTAAGTAAAGCACAGATACCTAAAAATGTACTTAAGTACAGTACTTTTACTTTTGTACTTTGTTACTTTCCACCACTGGGAATCAGACTTGGCGCTGGTAGGACTGAGTTAGGGAACATATTGATCTTAATGATGCATCACTACATCACACAAAGAGATCAATATGGCCACTATCAAAACTGCATTACGGCAGCTTGCCTAAAGTTCACACCAGTCTTTCTTTGTACATCTAATAGATCAAGTGCTACAAAACGACAGCTTCCTGTTTCAGTGCATGATGGAGATTGTAGTTTTAAGCAGCTGTTTCTTTTTCTTCATTGCTTCTGCTTCACGGCTTGGCTGATATCCCATGATGCCCTTCTCCACTTGCTTGCTTGTCTCACTTCAGATCAAGATGCACTGGAGGAAGGTGAGAATTGGCAGGCATGTCTTATACTGTTTTTATTTTCAATGCAGAAGTCACAACTTATTTCCTCCTCTGTTTTCTCATATATTAGTGTAAGATATTATTTGTGGTGGTTGTGGCGCTGCTTATGTTGACTTGATCTACTAAAAAAAGTGATGGAGAAAAAAAACAGTATGAATTACTATATGTTGATTTTTTTTCACTCTTTCAGAAGAGGAGCGCCCCAGACCTAAGTATGTACAGTTTTTATTATAATATTGTTTAATCACACAATATATATATTATGTATTGTAAATATCTTGTTTTTGAAGACCTTTGGTTCCCAATCTGGCCCCTCCGAAGATTCCAGAAGGCGAGAGAGTGGATTTTGATGTAAGTCCTAACAACAGACGCTGGTCTGATGCTGCTTTGTTGCATCATGAGCAATTTCTTAGGGCTTAGGTTTAGAGTGTCTAATATGGTATGGTATGTTCAACTGTTATAAACACTTACTATAGTATAATGGATGTGTAAAATGGTAAGATTGTATATTTCTGTAATTGTTTGTCAGAATGTGCAGGAATTCTGAAAGGCATGGTTCTCTTTTATTAGAAATACCCTTAAAAATTCAAATAACCCTTTATAGATAAGTCAGAAATTTGAATGCTTAACGTATGGGCCTGTCACCTGTATGTCTCTGTGGCATTAAACATATCTGTTTTGTTACTTTTATTTTCTCAATCAGACCAGTGTTTGTTTCTTGGCATATCTTGACATGTTTTGACTGTTTGTCCGCAGTAATCTTCAGCTGTAGACAATCAGCCAAAACAACAACAAAGAAAAAGAAACACTAGTCTGATGGAAGAAGAAGACCAATCTTTTTATCATCTAGCGAGAATTTATTTATTTACAGGTGTTAAAAACCCCTTGCATACAGTCTTATAGTGAGCAGGGTCACCTCTCCACAGACCTGACCTGAAACTTGGCCTGGTACCTCCGTGGAAATAGAGAAGTATAATGCCACACTAGGGAACACTATGACAGACATTCCATCAGAAAAAAAACGCATTATGCACCTTTAAACATACCAGGCTTTGAATATGTTCTATAACTTATAAACTTTACCCACAGGTTTAGTTTTTAGAAAATATATTTTTTAAAACATTGATAGAATGATGATTTTAAGTATGTGTTATGCACAGGACATCCACAGAAAGCGTATGGAGAAGGACCTACTGGAGCTGCAGACTCTGATAGAAGTGCACTTTGAGCAGAGGAAGAAGGACGAGGAGGAGCTCATCGGGCTCAAGGACCGAATTGTGAGCTCAATATAATAGCACTATAAAATAGCACTAGAAATAGGCTGACATTTGACAGAACACAGATGTGTAGTTTAGAGCCCAATCACTAACCGCGTGTTTATTTCAAAATATTACATGGCATGACCTTTGTTGTTTGTTGTCATTCTAATTAATTGTAATTACATTGAAATAACCTTTTTTTTCCCTTATCTATACTATACAATCTGCTGTGTCTAGGAGCGTCGCCGATCAGAAAGAGCTGAGATTCAGCGGGTGAGGGCAGAGAAAGAAAAGGATCGGCAAAACAGGATTGCTGTAAGTTGACCAAAATGCTGCCCAGTAGATGACCAACTATATTCTAGGTTTTTGGCCTCTTCCTTAGCACATTTGAGTGATAATCACTGAGAGTTTTGGAGATGCTTAAACCTTTACTCTTACGCCAGAAATTACTTGAAGTCTATAGTATATTGACAATCAACAGTCATCGTACTAGGTTTTAACATTTGAATTTAAATTTCCAGGAGGAGCGCCATAGAAAAGAGGAAGAGGAAGCCAAGAGGAAGGCAGATGATGACGCCAAGAAAAAGAAAGTGTTGTCTGGAATGTCCAACTTTGGGGGCTTTCTGGCAAAGGTCAGCCCTGAATGTAAGACTATTATTAATTTTAGAAACATGGTGTAAACAATGTATGTGTGGTGCAGGCTGAGCTGAGGAAGGGCAAGCGTTTGACTGGAAGAGAAATCAAGAAGAAGACTTTGGCCGAGAGACGACAGCCACTGGGCATCGACAACATGAGAGAGGACGCGCTCAGGTAACCCCAGCGTATGATTATGTCAAGCAAACTATGATATAGCCCTCTTATTACACCACAAAACACACAGCTGAAACTCTCGACCATTCATTCTTTTTTTTTAGGCAAAAGGCCCAGGAGATGTGGGATTGGATCTACCAGTTGGAGTCTGAGAAGTTTGACTACATGGAGCACATGAAGCATCAGAAATATGAAGTACGGCAAAGTAGATAAATATGACATTTCGGTTCATAGTTTATTATTATTATTATTTTTTTTTTAAATGTAGATTGTTGTGCTGCTGAACAGAATCCAACACGCCCAGAAATTGTAAGTAAACGTTCACAGATCAGTCTGTTTTTCTTCTAAGTCATTTCACTCTACAAACCCATGTGGTGTGTTCACAGTAAAAAGGTCCATGGCAAAGGGAAGGTGGGCGGTCGCTGGAAGTAAAATCAACAATCACTGTAAAGAAGAGAATGACTTGAGTTAAATGCTTTCCAAGACAATCGGAAGTAACTATTATGGTAGATATTTGTGACATTTCTTAGAAATAAATAATATGTAATATGTAAAAACAACAGACTGCTCGTTTTTGTTTTTTTATAATTTCTAAATAATATATGCTTTTAAAGCCATCATTTTACCATTTTATCTGAGAGACCTCTCTTTCAAGGGTGACCTGGGCCAAAGTGCAATATTTGCAGCACACGATATATAAAACATTTACACATCTATGCTTAACAGAAGACACAGTATAAAAAAAAAAAAAAAATACAGAACAAAGTCTATCCACTACAGAGAAGTGGTTGCAGTAATGATCTTCCTCAGTCCTTGCAGTAATTCCAGGTGCACATGTTGGGCTCGGAGCGTGAGACAAGGATAAAGAGGTTAATCCACTCACATAGCAGCTGTTGTTTAGAAAGATTTTATTATCCATCTCTTTATTTACAGTGAGTTTCAAGTATCTATAAACACATTTGCTCGGAAGACATCCTGTTTAAAATATAACATGGTCACATAAACAGAAAAAAGACACAAAACAGCAAAAACAGAAACAAAGGGCACAAAAATCAAGAGGGTTTTCACATTTTAAAGTTGTATGATATGAGAAATAGAAATGTATCCTCTGAACAAAGAAACATACATACACCTTACGGCATGTTTAAAATCCCATTTCTGATTACTTAGTGAAATATTTGACGATAATAAAAGTATGCTGTCAGTCATACAGATTTAAATTGATCTTTTGTACTGGATCAAAAAATTAATGATTGACATTTTATGATTTCTTTAAACAAATTCCCTTCATATTTCCTTAATACTTCCTTATTCTTTTGTGATATTGTCACATTGCAGTGTTTCAAATTAGAGCACAATAATCTGCATACTGTGTGTAGGAACATGGTCTTCTGTTAATCTGCAGATTTAGGTGTGATGATCTTATAGTATCACTGAGAAGTTCAAACACAATGGGCGACAACACTCCTGGTGACCTCTGCATGTTTTAAAATCTGAAAACCACCTCTAAAAGGATGTGATGAGCGTGTGTTTTAGCGGATGGGGGCCTTCAGAGCTGCATCGATCTCCTCCTCTGTCTGCAGCGTGTGCCACTGAGCCACAGGACGCCTGGGGTTGGCCAACATGTCAGACCAGTGCCGCAGACCCACCCCTGAGGCGCCGTAACCGATCCAGCACTTCCCGATGGGGTCGTTACTGCCCAGCTTGTCATAGTCATACACAGTCACCAGTAACTGCACTTTCTGTGAGCGGAGAGCAGGTGTCAACAGTTGACTAAATACACAGTGCATACACTCAACATAAGCACACTTTTACAAACCTGTATCTGGGAGAATGGGATCTCAAAACTAAAGCTCTCGTTGAAGTATGGATTCAGAGTGTTCTGTTTGACTGATGTCTTCTTCTTCTTTAAACGTTTGCCATTGTGTTGTAGCACAAGTTTCACGTAGGGATCTGAGGAGAGACAGGGTTTGTAGGACCACACCAAAGCCTAGTATTTGGCCGCAGTAACAGTGATTTATGTCTAACCTGAGAGACCTCCCACGTCCATCTTCTTCAGATTCTTGGCTTCCATGACGTTAACAGTGAGTTTTCCAGCAGTGGGGACGTAACGCAGGGAAATACAGATGTCCCCCAGCTTCTCTTGCTGTCAGAGACCAGTTGCAACGTTATCAGAATGTGATATCAGTCCTGACTGTTCTTTAACCGTCAGGCGTGGCTTTAACAGAACACTTTACTTTAGGACATAAATTCTAGGATGCCCTACCTCTTCTTTCTCTCCTCCGCTCAGATCCTTCCACTCATGAATGGGCTGTCCCAAGTCTATGCTGTTCATGGGGATCTTGATCTCCCCGATGAGATCATGTTTTCCAAACCGATCAAAGTCAAAGACCTGCAAAACCAGGGTCTGACCTCCGAGCTCAGCGTATGGGATCTGCAAACCACAACAATGTCACAATAAAAACACGTTGTTATGACTATTCCCAGTCCTGTGCACAGACCTTAAAAGTGAAGGTCTCATTGAAGACAGGACTCAGGTTCTTCCTCTGGACTTTGGTCTCAAACTTCTTCTTCTTGTCTGGGAGCATGTACACTTTAACATAAGGATCTGAAGTGCCGCCCATGTCCATAGCTGCTAGGTCTTGGGCTTGAAGGATTCCTACGATCAGCTACAAAAAGAAAAATAATTCATTCATTGCCAATTAATGAGAAACCAACATCACCGTCTACCTGTTACATAGGGTACCTCATCAACATAAATTGTGTTTTTACCTGGTTATCATTGAAGTTATAGTCCAGGGAGTACTCCAGTTTACCAAAGAACTCCTTTTCCTCTTCTTCTTTAGCCTCGTCTCCCTCCTGTGAGACATAACCGCAACAAACAAGTCAACACTTTCCCTGTTTATAGAAACGACTTTATACCTTATTATAAACATTTTTTTTGAATGTAAACTCTTTGTTTTAATCTCTATTTATCTTGAAAAGATATAAAAGATTTATACAAGCATTTACCAAAATAATTCTGCTTCTGATTGATCACAGGTCAAAGCACACATATAAGCAATATACACCATTACCTTGTTCTCACCCTCTTCTCCGTCCTTGTCCTTTTTCCTGCGCCCTCGGCCTCCTCCACCCTTCCTTTCTCTGACTTTCTTCTGCTTTTTGCCCTTGTTGAAACACTTTCTGTAGATGCAGAACCCCATACATGCCACCAGGGCCAGGACTACCACCACAATGGCACCCACCGCCCACATCGGCACTGCAGGGGAAGGACAAAGCAGGTGAATGATAGCTCTGTTTCAATCTTACAAGCCTGGTCAATCATTGAAAAGGAAAATAATGTCTGAAAACACTTCTTTAAATATACAAAACTCACTGCGAAGTTTATGATCTTGATTGCCGAGCCGAGTGGTTGCATGAATACAATAGATAGATACAAAAGACAGTCAAATAAAAGCGTTTAAGGGCAAATGAATGTGTCAATGAGAAACATATTTACCCCACACATCTATAACCTGTATTATTCAGGTCTTTTTATTATTATTATTATATGTAGTTTCCTCAGATAATACTAACACCAGAAATGTTACATAGTGCATCTTTAAAATGAATAAAACTTTTTTTTTTTCTGATACATAATTGATTATGTATGTCATCAGAATGTTAAAAACTCCAGAATACAGGCGACTGGGGGAAATTAAAATACACCATAACACGCTTTAAATATTAAACTGATATCTGATCTAAATACTAATGGTTTTAAGCCTTTATAGCAGAAGTAAGCAACAATTTTGGGAATAGAAATGTCAGTTTGTCTGCTTCTCTATTATGATCTATGGAAAAAAAAAACGTATATTTGAGCTTCACAAATAAAAGCTTCACAATAAAATTATATTAAAAATGGATTAGGTTAACATTCATGAAAAAAAATTGTCCCGTAAAACATAAAAATCTAGAGTCACAATCTTCTGTCTAAAATACAACTGTAAATGTGTTTAATCCAGGCACTGATATCATCCATGTGTGAGTGGTTTTGATTCGACAAAACTCACTTGGCAGGTGTGTGAGCTCATCGAAGAATTTGTTTTTGAGGCTGTTGAACTGTTGGTGTGAGACGGGAGGTGGGGCAGGTGGAGCGGGACGTGCCCTCTCCCTCTCCTCCTCCTCGGCCGCCCTCCGGAGCCGTGCCCCGGACTCGCTGACCAATCGCATCTTGAACCTGTGTGCAAAACATGGGACATTCATGGCCTGCACATCCTGACCGCACAATGAGTCTTACTTCAGTCGTCCCACTTCAAAGGCAAATTTAGTGTAAATGTGAAACAACATTTAGGCTTCTTGACATTCTTCACTATGTCTGTCTGAGTTGTCCCTGAGCTCCATCTGACCTTTCACCTCTCTCTAATCCTTTAATCCTTGGTCACTTGTCACAAACACAATCCTAACTCTGCAGCAAGAAATAACTCAATATATAGGGTTGTAGATAGAATAGTATTTAAATGCAAGAAAGCTACAAGAAGCTACACACAACTACAGCAATGCAACAAAAAGAGCTTGTTAAGGATTTTTATGATTGTAGTATAGTACTGAGCCTCACATAGCCTGCTTTAGTTGTGAAATAGTTATGGTGAGGCTAGAAAAGAGCAAAAAAGGAAGTATTTAAATCAGTCGGGCAGCAGTTAGCTATCACTCCGATTATTACTCCCTAGAGACTATTCTGATCTCAGTCGGCAGAGTGCATGTGTGTAACAAGATTAATTGCCAAAGGTAATCCAGAAATCCACAGCTTAAACAAATCAAGAGCAGAGTGTGTCTCCCTGCATTCTGACCTGTCACTGTTTCTGCCTTAATCCTCCCCCACACAATACAAATCCATTATAAAGGCATATTTGAAATCTACTGTAGTTCTGACGGACAGCCCAAGAGTCGCAATGGTGATGCTATTAAGACTGCATTTTGTAAAATCAATTCAAATGATAGGCATATGGTTATGGTATTGTTATATAATTATAACATAATTGCTTATCTGCAATGTGTTGTTATATATTAGGCCTATATATTTCTTTTTCTATAGATCTGAGTGTCAAGTGGATATTGCAGGTGGTCACACAAAGAAAAAGAATTGCAGACTAACTTTTGTTGCTGATTCTGGCTTTGAGACAGAAGAATGTCAAACTATCATACAGACCATGACAGACACACACTAAAATTGAACAATGGACTCATTTTAAATCAGTTTGGCAGTTTATGAAAAATCTGGACCTGGGCCTCTGTCTCTGCACAGGAGGCACTCTATATGAACAAAATGCTGCACATATACTGCTGTTTACCATGGCTCATATGTTCATCTTTTAAACCATCACAAGCAGGAAAACACTCTGAATATAGACATGCAATGTGGCCACCACTAATCCACTTCAACTAATCTGTGCCCCTTTTAGAAAACCGTAAATTCAAACAGATTGACAGGAAATGTTTAAACTAAAAAGTGCAAAAATCTGCATATATGTCTGGTTTTATCAGGATTAGGTTAGGATTTGCCTCATTTGTCTATTTTGCCCCCCCAGCCTATTAAAGAAGTGCAGATAATGCATTTTTAATGGTTCATTAAGGCATATCTCTGCTCTCAGCCAGTCACGTTCTTGTATATATATATATATATATATATATATATATATATATATATATATATATATATTTTTTTTTTTTTTTTTTTTTTTTTTTTCCGTTTTGTAAATTACGCTTTTGTCTTAATTTCATTGAATCTCAGCAACCAATTAAAAATCTGACTCAAGTAAAGAGCTTGCCAAAGTACAAGCACAAATCCCATTGAAATTTCTTACCTGTTCTCAGCACGCCAGTGTGATACTCCCCTTGTTTCTATTCATTTATTATAAGATGAAGTGGAAACTCCAGTGAACTGGAGACACGTCTGCCCCTCCCCTCCCGCTAATCTGCTCACTACTCTCATGTATTAAAGCGTGGATAGGCTACCTGATTTTCACACTGAAGGCCAAAAGTGGGTTTTTAAATCAGTGTAAATCATCGCCAGCTCTTACAAACCCTTTGGCACATTGTTAATATTTACATACGTACATTATGGTCTAAACAACTTTTTTTTTAAACAGCAAAGTGAAACTGGCGTGGACCACCCATGCTCAGCCAATCAGAGCACTTTCAACTCAGAAAACTATTAGATGCAGACATGGTACTGCTTTTACAAGCTACTCTAATACAGATTTACCAAAATATAAAGTTGTGTGTGTGTATATATATATATATATATATATATATATATATATATATATATATATATATATATATATATTGGTCATGACAAGTAAGATACAAAACCAGTAAACCACAAACTCCACAGTATAAATCACACGGCTCATTATTTGGAATAAACTGTCAATGTCGCCATCTTGTGGTGTAGTAGAGCAATTGCGTAGCGTAATAAAAGCAAGATGGTCCCATATTTAGTCCATTTTAGTCCTGAAGTGGACTTGGTTTTGTCTTATTCTTGTCCTGATCTAGTCCAGATTTAGTCCCAGTTTTGATGCATTGATGTCCGAACTTTTTCTACAAAGGGCCGCATTGAAACACTTACAAAGCAGGGCCACATGAACAATACAGTGAATTATTCATTAAGATGCTTTTGGCGAAGTGTATTATTGATGAATTATTGACATCGTAATACCGCTGTCTTTGTTATACATAAAGGTCTTATGTACGAAGTGTTTAGAGCCCAGAAAACAATTATCAAAATGTATTTCTTATAGCTGACTCACAAGTATTTCGATTAATTGTTGTAGCCTTAGTGGAGAATTTTTTTTAAACCAGTAAATCATACTAGTGGTATTCTGTGCAACTTTATCTGGAAGCCAAGGGCCAACAAAGATGGCGTCAGGCCATAGTTTGGACACCTCTGTAATAGAACATGGTGGATAATATTTAAAAGCGCTAGTGATTTAGTTATATGTACCGGTAGTTAAATGTCTATAGCCTGGTACTAAAGATATTTGTTCACTATGCAGGCTTTGTACATGAAACAAAATACATCTATAAAACACTGTGCAGACAGGATGAATCCAGCTCAAAGGTTTATTCAGACAATTGGTGGATATTGTTACAGATGAATAACATTCATCTTTATGCCACAACACCACTGATGAACACAACGAAGCCAACCATTTTGAGGATAGGGTCAACAGGAGTGGAAAGTGTACAGTTAGGCTGTTGACATGGCAGGCTGTGACGTTCGCCTGTGGGTTTAGCTCTTGCCACCGCCCAGAGTGTGCTTGTCAAACAGGTATTCAGCCATCTTGTTGTTCTGGGAATCCATGCGGCGCAGGTTGGAGATGAAGTCACCCAGCTTCTTGATGCTCTCCACCTGCTCATTCAGATAGTGGGTCTCCAAGAAGTCGCACAGCTAAGAAGAGAATAGAATAAAATGTGAATATTAAATATAAAAACAACCCTCTAAAAGTATAGTAACGTGGTCTTAACTTACATGAGGGTCAACGTGGTCAGATGACACTTTGTGAAGGTCAAGCAAGGCCTCGTTCACCTTCTTCTCCAGTTGCAAAGCGCACTGCATGGCCTCAAGGCCACTGCCCCATTCATCACGCTCCGGTTTCTGCAAAGACAATTATCATTGAGGGTTAGAAGACACAAAACAAGACCTGCACATCAGTTGTACGAGTTGATGACACTTTGTACTAGTACTAGTAATGGATAGGCTGATAATTGAACTCACCTTAATGTCCGCGAGAAAGATGCGTCCACCCCTCTTGTTCTGGAAGGACAGCAGCTTGTCTGCGTGCTCCCTCTCCTCATGGGACGACTCTTTGAAGAAGTGAGCAAAACCAGGCAGGGCCACATCATCGCGGTCAAAGTAGAACGCCTGCAGAGATGGGCACAAAAAACAACATTCATTAGAACATAGTGTATTATTAGATCAGCCTGGTGACAAATGGTAGTTATGAAGCCAAGCAGTGGTCAACAATTATCATGGTGTAGAGTCAGTCTAGTGCAGACCATCAGAGGAGAGACCGTCTGAACATGACGCAGCACTTTTAGGAGGTGAAAACAAGTGAACCTAATGGTTTGACGTGAACCTCTTGAACTAGAATTCACATATGTGCATCAACTGTGTCACATTGGATTGATGATTTGCCATCCCACTTCTCACCTGATCATTATAAAATAAACCACTTAAACCAAGCCTGTTCCATTGAGTCCACACTTACCATCGAGGTGTAGGTGTAGGAGGCGAACATCTCCAAGTTGACCATCCTGTTGATGGCGGCTTCGCAGTCGCGGTGGTAGTTCTGACGCACTTGAGACTCCATTGCAGCTGGCGTTTTCTTTGTGTTTTTATTATCAAAAGTACAAAAATATAGCTCTGCGCTGACGGTATTCAGTAGTGTTCAAGTAAAAAGGATTCCTTGTGTTCAAAATGAAGAACAGACGACTGAAAAAGCAGGAACGAAGCTAGAAATTCCGTTCAAACACTGTTGAAGCAAGAACTCCTTAGATCACTTCCCGGTCTGAAGTGGAGAGCGTCTCACTGCCTGTATTTATACTGCTCTGACCTCGTGACCACAGCCACTCAACCAATCAGGAAGCACGGCTTCATATGACAATGACGCCACTTTTCCAGTCAAATAAACCATGACTCTGCACTTTAAATGTTTAATTGAGTAATACAAATCCTGTGACTGGCATAGAGTAACGATGACAAAGCACATCTTGCACACATACAGATACACAAACAAATATAAAAATAAATAGTAAAGTAAATAAAACTCTTAATTCTCTAACTCTCTAATGTTTAGACAATGTGGACTGTTTATTCAGTCAGTAATAAACGCATGGTCTTGTCGGGTCAAAAGCATGGTTAGCCCCCCCTTCCTGTGGAGGAAACCCAATGAATTTAAAAAATCAATAATCAAAACTGTTACCTGTTCAGGCCCTGTCGCCCCTATTAGAAAAAAAATCATTTCTAGACAACACCAAAAATGGCTTAGATGGTTCACAATGACCTCCATAATGACCCTAAATAAAGCACATGTCTTTGTGACAATTTGTGCCTGAAAATTTTATGAAAAAAACAAAAACAAAAAAAGACTAAAATGGTTTGGACATGGAATGTTTTTGTGTATTAAATTTACAGGCTTCTAATCTAGCATATTTGTAAATAACGCAAAAAAACAAACTAACACCAAGATAGGTAAAATAAAAATCAATTTTAAGTTTTTACTCATGTCATGATCAGTCATTGTGTAGGCAACAAAACAAACATGCCTTGTGCATGAAAAAAAAGATTAGCGAGAAGTCCCAGTGACAAGAAATATAAGAGAAGAGGTGAAATGTGTTACCGAATCCACAGTTTGGACTGTGGCCTGAGTGTTCAGTCCAAAATTACGTGGTGTGGGTTTGAGGGAGTTTAGGAGGCAGGAAATGTGTGTGACATTGGGCTGCTCATCGAAAACATGCTTTTAAAGACAAATCCAGAGGTCTTAATTTAGTTTAAAAAAAAATCAAATCTAAGCTCACAAAATTTGAGAGCATTACTGCTCAAAAATTAGCAGTAAAAAACATTGTTAAAGTAGGGGCCTGTCTCACAACCTCAAGAAGGCGAATCCAGAGCCTAGCAGCGTAGTGTTGAAACGCTGCTTCCCCATGTTTAGTCCTGAACCCGGGCACCTGCAGGAGACCGGTCCCTGGAGTTCTCTTAACCCGTGAAGGTTCATATGATACCAACATGTCCAAGACATATATTTTGGTGCTTGGCCATGAAGAGATTTGTACACAAGCAGAGCTGCTTTAAAGTCTATTCTCTGAGCCACAGAAGCCAGTGCAGAGACCTGAGCACAGACTAATGTGTGAGTACTTCCTGTTACCATTTAGAACTCGAGCAGCAGCGTTCTGAATGCACTGCGACTGTTTCACAGCTCGTTTGGAGAGGACAGTGAGCAGGCCGTTACAGTAATCTTGCCTACTAGAAACAAATGCACAAGCCTCTCCAAGTCCATTTTAGACACTATATTTTTGATCCTGGTAATGTTTGTTTGTAATGTAAAACGCTGCTGATGTTATGGATTTTATGTGACTGTCGAAGCTCAAATCTGGGTCTAAAAGAAGCTGAGCACTTGATGTAATAAATGTTCTTGTTTTTATTTGTTTCTACTATTTTATTCTTGTTTTTACTTTACCTACTGTGAAGCACTTTGGGCACCACTGGCTGTTGGAAGTGTGTTATATAAATACATTTGACCTTTGACCTTTGAGATACAGTATACAGCAATAATAGCATGGATGGATGGATAGAATATGTCACACTGTATTTGTATGTAGTTTGCAAAAAGAAGACATGAAATAAAAGACAATTTCTTTTTTTTTAAATAAAGGAGATTCATGCAAAAACAAAACAAAAATGCCTCAAAGTCTCATAATTTTGGTAACTTATAAAATCAATTTCATTTTCAAGAGAATCCCTTAATCAGTGTGGAAATATGGACTTTTTTATGTAAAGTCTTTGTTTTTTCATTATCATTGATTGACAGGATGTAAGACAAAAACTAGGATCTTTCAGGAGTTCATATTTTTTTTAATGATTTATAAAGTCACAATAAAAACACCTTTGATTATTCGGGTTTTTTTCAAATAAAATCAAATGTTTAGCGTTCAGCAAGCATTTTCTAAGAAGCCCTGTATCCAGAACCCAGATCAGCAATTCCATTCAGTGTCATATTTTTACAATCTTTATCCTTTAATCAAACTTTTCTTGTTGACAAATGTGTTAATACCGTTCACATTAATACATTTTTAATTATTTTTGTTTGTTGTAAAGACTTAATATCTTTACAAAAAAAAAAAAAAGAAAACATATTCCAGAAGCTTCTAACAAAAAACTTTAAATGAAAGAGGAGCAAAAACATGTAAAGGTTTCACCAAAAACCAATTAGATGGCAAAAATGATAACGTATAGTTGAAAAGTCTTTTCCCCAACATTCCTAGTGCTGTAAATCTATCGCAAGAAATATTGTTTTCTTGTAGGGAAGGAAAATGTTTTGGTATTTAGTTAAAACTGAACTTGCACAACCACTTGCAACATTACAGAAAGTCACTCAAACAAATTGCTTTTAGAAGTGTCAACCAAAGCTGGAAAGAGCAGCCAAAATGTGCAATCAATTAAGAGTTACGTTAATTTAAAATAATACTCAAGTAGTGACCCAAATAGTCAAAGTAAAGAAAAAGAAAAAAAGAGAGAAACTACTACTTGAATACAGAGTAACATTTTGTGCATAAAATTAGTTTAAAATTTGATTTGATTTGTGAGGTAATGTAATTGGACAGACAAAACATTAAATAATCTACAGATTGTAGTATTTTCAAAGATAGACACAAAAATAAATAACTCGTCACATCTGAAGGTCAGCTGTAAGAACAAACAATTTAATAGGGCTTGCATTAATCCTTTGTCATTTGCACTCACTCATAGTGGGAAGAGTAATTAAAATGTTAACTCATGTACAGGTACTACAAACAAAATATTATTCAGGGCAATAAAGATTTAATTCAATAATTAATTTATTAATTCATACAACAAGCGATATTGTAAAAAGAAAAAAAAGTTCATTCCAAGTAAGTCTGGTTGTGTCTGCATAAGGGTTGGACAGAGAAGTGCTGTGTCACTTTAATGACTCAGCGTTCCTGTATCTAGGTTTCTTTGTGGTCAAAAAAGGAAGTTGAATCAGATGGATTAAACCAGAAAGAACTGGTGTATGCATAAATGATACCAGGAAACTCTAAAATTGCAAATAACACAAAAATTCTTGATCTAAGTGACAGTACCACTTCAGCCTCGAGAGACTGAAATGAAGACTACATGCACTGGAAGATAAGGAATGAAAGAATGATATAATGATATCTATTGATAAACATGTTAGGTTTGGTGCAGAGACTCGTGCAGAAGCATGAATCTTTCCCTGGAGCCTAGACACTGGTGGTGGTGAAAATAAAAATTAGATACTGTAAATGTGGTGCTGAGAAGCAGAGGTGGTGCTGGGGTGGAGGAGGGCTGCGTGAGCTTCGCTGCTGAATGGAGAAACGGAGGTCTGAGTTTAAAACAATAGGCCGAGAGATGATAGGCTCAGCTCGGTCTGTCAGAGCTGAGCAGGCAGTGAAGGTTGTGCAGGTGAGGCAGCAGGGGTTGTCTTCCAAGCTGAGACTTCACTATAGCTTCATTTTAAACAGTTTGTTTCTTGTTTGAGGAAGAGGACAGGAGAAATAACAGTAACACATAAACATACTGTGTTTCCAACTGAACATATCTCTGCATTTTATTGGACGTACAATACCTAAATGTTCAAACAATTCCATTGTGTTACAATAGAGTTCAAATTAAACTTTCATAGAATAATCACTATGTAGTCAGTGTAATCCTCATTCATCCAGGAGGTGGTAGAAAAGGTTTCACAGGTACTAATCTGGACAATGTTTTTCAAATCAAATTAATTTTGTACAGCTCAAACGCTCAAATTCACAACAGTTGTTGTCTCATAGGCTCCTCAAAAAAATGATGATTTAACCAACAAGGTTGGGGAAATCAACAATGAGGAGGAGAGGGGGAGAAGCTGAAACAGTACACCCCAAATGGGAGTGGGAGAAAGGGACGACTTGTGAACAACGCAGAACAGACAACAGGTGAACCAAAAGATTGAATATTGTTGATAGGAAGAGTAGGAGGAACCAGATGATGTGTTCGACTTGCCATACTTTCCCTGGCACAGTTGCTTATGGGCAGCGTAAACTGTGGGTTTTTATTTCTGTTACTGGCCTGACCATAAGCTTTTGCAAAGAGGAACGCTTAAAGCCTGGACTTAAATGTAGAGATTGTGTCAGCCTCTTAACAATGGGCTAACTGAAAAGTCTTATTATGTGTGATGTCACGATGCTGAGCTCAATACAACTGTCTATGGTTTCTATATGCTTAACTGTACTGAAAATCATTGTTTGCTCTGGGATAAATTACTGTTTTAGTCCACTAAAAACAATTGCTCACTCTATACTGATTAAAACATTGGTGTGGTAAAAAGAATTAGTTATTGGTCAACATTCTTCACATAGTCCTTCATTTCCTCTTTTTTAAGTAGACTTTCTATTCATTCACGTTCATAGTGAATATTCAAAGCAGTAGTACCTGAATAACCGTGAGCGTTACACTGAGTGTGTCCTTCATATTGGATGAGTGCTGGGCTCGGGGAACTCAGGTGTTTGAGAGCCACACACTCTTCCACTGAACTGCACTTCTCCACTTGTGTTCCAGGAAAGGCAGGTCACACCGGGACCATTCTACACCTTCGTCATCGTCCTTCTGAGAAAGCAGAGTCTTCATGGAGTTGATGCAGGTGTTCTGGTTTTGTCTCGTTCTAGTCCAGGTTTAATCCCAGTTTTGATTAGGTGAATATGCAAACGTGCACGCCCTTAATACGTTTAGGACACAGAATGATATACTGGGACATGGTGGACAATATTTAACAGGGCTAGTTATTTAGTTCAATATAGTTAAATGTTTATAGCCTGGTAGTAATATTGTTAATAACCCAGTAAACTGTGCAGCCTTTGCACATGAAACTAAATGCAGGTAAAATCCATAAACACTGTGCAGACAGGATTAATCCAGCTCAAAGGTTTATTCAAGATTATTGGACAAAGTTGTTACAGATGAATAACATTCATCTTTAT
Source organism: Rhinogobius similis (assembly GCA_019453435.1). Classification (NCBI taxonomy): domain Eukaryota; kingdom Metazoa; phylum Chordata; class Actinopteri; order Gobiiformes; family Gobiidae; genus Rhinogobius; species Rhinogobius similis. The sequence goes on from CM033631.1 coordinate 25,670,735, forward strand.
GTCAGATTAAAAACCACAACACCACTGATGAACACAAAGAAACAAACCATTTTGAGGATAGGGTCAGCAGGAGTGGAAAGTGTACAGTTAGGCTGTTGACATGGCAGGCTGTGACGTTCGCCTGTGGGTTTAGCTCTTGCCACCGCCCAGAGTGTGCTTGTCAAACAGGTATTCAGCCACCTTGTTGTTCTGGGAATCCATGCGGCGCAGGTTGGAGATGAAGTCACCCAGCTTCTTGATGCTCTCCACCTGCTCATTCAGGTAGTGGGTCTCCAAGAAGTCGCACAGCTAAGGAGAGAATAGAATAAAATGTGAATATTAAATATAAAAACAAAGCTCTAGAAGTATAGTAAATTAGTCTTAACTTACAAGAGGGTCAACGTGGTCAGATGCCACTTTGTGAAGGTCAAGCAAGGCCTCGTTCACCTTCTTCTCCAGTTGCAAAGCGCACTGCATGGCCTCAAGGCCACTGCCCCATTCATCACGCTCCGGTTTCTGCAAAGACAATTATCATTGAGGGTTAGAAGACACAAAACAAGACCTGCACATCAGTTCTATGAGTTTATGACACTTTGTACTAGTACTAGTAATGGATAGGCTGATAATTGAACTCACCTTAATGTCCTGGAGAAAGATGCGTCCACCCCTCTTGTTCTGGAAGGACAGCAGCTTGTCTGCGTGCTCCCTCTCCTCATGGGACGACTCTTTGAAGAAGTGAGCAAAACCAGGCAGGGCCACATCATCGCGGTCAAAGTAGAACGCCTGCAGAGATGGGCACAAAAAACAACAATCATTAGAACATAGTGTATTATTAGATCAGCCTCGTGACAAATAGTAGTTATGAAGCCAAGCAGTGGTCAACAATGATCATGGTGTAGAGTCAGTCTAGTGCAGACCATCAGAGGAGAGACCGTCTGAACATGACGCAGCACTTTTAGGAGGTGAAAACAAGTGAACCTAATGGTTTGACGTGAACCTCTTGAACTAGAATTCACATATGTGCATCAACTGTGTCACATTGGATTGATGATTTGCCATCCCACTTCTCACCTGATCATTATAAAGTAAACCACTTAAACCAAGCCTGTTCCATTGAGTCCACACTTACCATCGAGGTGTAGGTGTAGGAGGCGAACATCTCCAAGTTGACCATCCTGTTGATGGCGGCTTCGCAGTCGCGGTGGTAGTTCTGACGCACTTGAGACTCCATTGCAGCTGGCGTTTTCTTTGTGCTTTTCTTATCAAAAGTACAAAAATATATGGAAAAAGCAGGAACGAAGCAAGAAATTCCGTTCAAACACTGTTGAAGCAAGAACTCCTTAGATCACTTCCCGGTCTGAAGTGGAGAGCGTCTCACTGCCTGTATTTATACTGCTCTGACCTCGTGACCACAGTCACTCAACCAATCAGGAAGCACTTTAAATATTTAATTGAGTAATTCGAATATATTGTGTGACTGACATAGAGTAACGGTGACAAAGCACATCTTATATGTAAAAGAATAAATTAATAGGAAAATAAATACAATTCTTAATTTGTTTAGAGAGTGTGAGCTGTCAGCTAAGTCAGTAAAACGCATTGCAACCCATTGTCATTGCAGGTGGTTAAAAAAAAAAAAAAAACAACAACTCATGCTTAGCGTAGCATGTTCTTTATTTCTTTAACCCGCAGCTCTCAGGTTTCAGTCATAAAATCAGATATTTATCATTTCCCCTGATTTTTTTTCAGTGTCACATTTTTACAATGTTAAATCTTTATTTTTCCATAAAATATTTTCTTTTTGATTGGTCACATCAAAAAGACTTTGTAGACTTTGACATAAAGGTACAAATGAGAATGACCAAGGTACATTTATCGTTGTAAAAGAGTAGGTAAACCCCATGGAATGTTACACATGAGTAAGGCTAAAAGGTAGAATAGGAATTCATTTTTCAACTGAAAGCAATCAACATTTTACCATGTAAATGATAAAAAGAAACTTCCATATTGCAAATATCACACCCATTATGGAGGTATTAAATTCAAAATTATGTCTAACTTGAATATGAAATGTCTCATTGACTTTTATGCCTGACAACAATTGCTGCATAGGGTAAATTTACATTTAATATTACATTTGGACACGGCTTTAGATGTGTGGAAAAACACTTTATCTGACTCACAAAACCACTTTAAATGGTTAGATCAGTAGCTTCAGTGTCTTGTTTGAAGAAGCAGACAGGAGAAATTACATACGGCTTTTGAGTTAACACAAACTGTATGTCCAGGTAAACGTTTCACTGCATTTTATCAGATGTACAACACTGAAACGTTTCAAAATTGGATTGTATTACAATACTTCAAGACGTTCTTAACTGTGAGCGTTACACTGACTGTGTCCTTCATATTGGATGAGTGCTCAGGCGGTTGGGAGCCACACACTCTTCCACTGAACTGCACTTCTCCACTTGTGTTCCAGGAAAGGCAGGTCACACCGGGACCATTCTACACCTTCGTCATCGTCCTTCTGAGAAAGCAGAGTCTTTATGGAGTTGGTGCAGGTGTTCTGGAGGTACTGGCAGCCCTACAGCACAAAGAACCAGCTTACTATTGATACATATTATTAAGCATGGTTTTGGGAAATGAATGAAATAAACAAAACATAGAAGAAGAATGTTTCAGGCCGACCTCAGCAGAGCCCCAGTACCAGATGCCCTTGATGACACTGTGGTTGGCCAAAGCCACAGTCAGCTGGTCCTAATTGCCAGAGATATTGCTGACCAGGGGTCTCATTTATAAAACTTAATGTGGAATTCTTACTGAAAAAGTACATAAGGACTAAAGACAAACTTACAAAAACACCCTCTAACATGCTCATGTCTCGTCTCTCTGGGCTCTTGTCATTTTCTCCCTCGACTCTGACAGGCCCATCGTCGCACAAAGTTTAGACTTTTTGGACAGAACCGCTCATTTCCTTGTCAAGTTTTCTTTTAACAGATCACAAACGTAACATTGAAAATCACGTACGCAACATTTTTGTACGTACGCAAGCTTCATACATAAGACCCCAGGCCTGGAGGAAAATTAGAGAACTGCAGCACCAACAGAGGACAGAAGGAGAAGTAATGGATTTTGATTATAGTCATTTACCATAATATGGAATTTTTGTAAAAGTTCAAGCCATGAACACCTCTTTATGTTAGAGCTTAAAGCTAAGTGCAGAGTGTCTGATTGTAAAAATCAGACATATTTTAATCTGCAATACCATTGTAAAAGTTGTGGATAAATGGTAGTCTAGCGTTGTAAGCAGAAACTCGTGGTTGTTCCTGAATGAGTGTGAGTGTTGTTAAGGGATACTTCTGACTGGGCACCATGACGACAGCGTTGCCCGTGGTGATGGCAGCCCCCAGGAGGGTCACAGTGGCTTTTGTCAGTGAAGAAGATCCCAATGACCATCGAGCACGGGCTGATGGGGTGAAGTGAGCCGTTTGATATACTGCTCCCACAGCTTGGAACTCTCTTCAGTCTGAACTGAGATTGAGAGCTGGTTTCACTGAGGGTTTTCACTGCATTAAAAAAAAAAGAGCAAGAATCCTACGACAATTGTCTGTGCTGTTAAATGTAGTTTCTTAACTGTGTGTGTGTTTTTTTTTTTGTTTTTTTTTATGTGTAATGTTTTTTCAATTGTCTGCTGCAAGCTTTCCTCTTTGGCCCAGGTCAGCCTTGAAAAAGAGGTTTCGATCTCATTGGGTTTTACCTGATCAAATGAAAATAAATGAATAAATGTGGCACAGGTCGGATGAGAGGACAATATTAATTAGCCACAGACAGATTTAACTCACAAAAAACAAAACGCAGAGAGAAGTTAAAATCATATGGTTTTTGGTAGTGGGACTTGCTTTAATGCTTTAATGCTCTAGTGACAATTTTGAAGAATATGGGCCTATAAAATAAAAAACTAATGCACTAAAGACAGAACTTCAGAGTTCCACCATGCATTCTGACACAGTAAACCGTCATGTTGTAAATTATAATCTGTGTTTAAATCACACGGATCAGTATTTGCAGTAAACTGTCGCCACCATGTGGTGTAGTAGAGCATTTGTGTGCCATAAGCGTTAATAAAAGCAGAGAAATGGTCATGTTTTGGGTTCAAGTGTGAGACTTAGGGTGCTTTCACACTTGTCGTTATTTGGTCCAGAAATTAGGCCATTTTATTAATGATGTGGATTTGGTTTTGTCTCGTTCTTGTCCTGGTTTAATCCCAGTTTTGATTAGGTGAATATGCAAACGTGCACACCCTTAATACGTTTAGGACACAGAATGATATACTGGGACATGGTGGACAATATTTAACAGGGCTAGTTATTTAGTTCAATATAGTTAAATGTTTATAGCCTGGTAGTAATATTGTTTATAACCCAGTAAACTGTGCAGCCTTTGCACATGAAACTAAATGCAGGTAAAATCCATAAACACTGTGCAGACAGGATTAATCCAGCTCAAAGCTTTATTCAAGATAATTGGACAAAGTTGTTACAGATGAATAACATTCATCTTTATGTCAGATTGAAAACCACAACGAAACCAACCATTTTGAGGATAGGGTCAACAGGAGTGGAAAGTGTACAGTTAGGCTGTTGACATGGCAGGCTGTGACGTTCGCCTGTGGGTTTAGCTCTTGCCACCGCCCAGAGTGTGCTTGTCAAACAGGTATTCAGCCATCTTGTTGTTCTGGGAATCCATGCGGCGCAGGTTGGAGATGAAGTCACCCAGCTTCTTGATGCTCTCCACCTGCTCATTCAGATAGTGGGTCTCCAAGAAGTCGCACAGCTAAGGGGAGAATAGAATAAAATGTGAATATTAAATATAAAAACAACCCTCTAAAAGTATAGTAACGTGGTCTTAACTTACATGAGGGTCAACGTGGTCAGATGACACTTTGTGAAGGTCAAGCAAGGCCTCGTTCACCTTCTTCTCCAGTTGCAAAGCGCACTGCATGGCCTCAAGGCCACTGTCCCATTCATCACGCTCCGGTTTCTGCAAAGACAATTATCATTGAGGGTTAGAAGACACAAAACAAGACCTGCACATCAGTTGTACGAGTTGATGACACTTTGTACTAGTACTAGTAATGGATAGGCTGATAATTGAACTCACCTTAATGTCCTGGAGAAAGATGCGTCCACCCCTCTTGTTCTGGAAGGACAGCAGCTTGTCTGCGTGCTCCCTCTCCTCATGGGACGACTCTTTGAAGAAGTGAGCAAAACCAGGCAGGGCCACATCATCGCGGTCAAAGTAGAACGCCTGCAGAGATGGGCACAAAAAACAACATTCATTAGAACATAGTGTATTATTAGATCAGCCTGGTGACAAATAGTAGTTATGAAGCCAAGCAGTGGTCAACAATGATCATGGTGTAGAGTCAGTCTAGTGCAGACCATCAGAGGAGAGACCGTCTGAACATGACGCAGCACTTTTAGGAGGTGAAAACAAGTGAACCTAATGGTTTGACGTGAACCTCTTGAACTAGAATTCACATATGTGCATCAACTGTGTCACATTGGATTGATGATTTGCCATCCCACTTCTCACCTGATCATTATAAAGTAAACCACTTAAACCAATCCTGTTCCATTGAGTCCACACTTACCATCGAGGTGTAGGTGTAGGAGGCGAACATCTCCAAGTTGACCATCCTGTTGATGGCGGCTTCGCAGTCGCGGTGGTAGTTCTGACGCACTTGAGACTCCATTGCAGCTGGCGTTTTCTTTGTGTTTTTATTATCAAAAGTACAAAAATATAGCTCTGCGCTGACGGTATTCAGTAGTGTTCAAGTAAAAAGGATTCCTTGTGTTCAAAATGAAGAACAGACGACTGAAAAAGCAGGAACGAAGCAAGAAATTCCGTTCAAACACTGTTGAAGCAAGAACTCCTTAGATCACTTCCCGGTCTGAAGTGGAGAGCGTCGCACTGCCTGTATTTATACTGCTCTGACCTCGTGACCACAGCCACTCAACCAATCAGGAAGCACGTTAAATATTTAATTGAGTAAGTCGAATATATTGTGTGACTGACATAGAGTAACGGTGACAAAGCACATCTTATATGCAAAAGAATAAATTAATAGGAAAATAAATACAATTCTTGATTTATTTAGAGAGTGTGAGCTGTTTTAACAGTCAGTAATAAACGCATGGAACTCCATTGTTATTGTAGGTGGTAAAAAAAAAAAAAAAGTCATGCTTCTTTATGTCTTTAACCCACAGCTTTCAGGTTTCAGTCATATAAATTAGATATTTATCATCTCCCCTGATTTTTTTCAGTGTCACATTTTTACAATGTTGAATCTTTATTTTTACATCAAATATTTTCTATTTCATTGGTTACATAACATGTTAAAGCATATATCATTCAAATGATTATTAAAATATAGACTTGTCTTTACTAAAGGAACACACGTTCTAGAGGCTTCTACAAACAAAACACTTTGAATTAAAAACATTTCAGCAAAGACAAATCAGGTGGCAAAGATTACAACCCAAATAGTTAAAAAGATGTCCTCTGCCCCAACTCCTAACATTCCTATTGCTGTAAATCAATCTGTAAGAAATATTCTTTTATGTAGGGAATGGAATGGAAAATGTTTGGTATTAAGTTGTAAAAAAAAACAACAACCTGAACTTGCACAACTACAACATTACAGAAATATGCTCAAACAAACTGCTTTTACAAGGGTCAACTGAAGTATATCTTTCATAGTTCAAAATGAGGTATAAAATCTGCTGCCGTGCAAGATACATTTCCCTCAGGGCAACAAAGGTTTCATTAATTCATTCATAAATCAATTATGTAAAAAGAAAAAGAGTTATTTTAAGTAATGGTATGAGTCTGGTTGTGTCTGCTGCAGGGTCAGGCACAGGCAGGAATGTGCTGTGTCACAGTAATGACTCAGCATTCATGTCTTCAGGTTTCTTTGTGGTCAAAAAGGAAGTTGAATCAGATGGATAACCAAAAGGAACCAACTACTAGACTGATGCACCCAAAAGTGACAAAGAGAAATGAACAATATTATTTTAGGCTCTCTATTTATCATATTCACTTTTATTTGCAGTAGTAGAGTATTTAGTACTGTTACATTTACACGTACTTTTTCATAACATTGTGCCTCCGTGTACCACCCTTTTTACTCCTCTCTTGAATAATTCAGTTAAAAGTGTAACTGCACTCTTATTTTAGTTTTTTTTTTTTATTAATATTGCCAGTGAGAAAGTCTGTATTTTTATGCTTGTCCTGTTTTTAATCTAACTTTTGTAGTGCAAATAGTACATTTTACTGATGACTATCCACTATAACAAGCCAATTACACAATTAAGAGACAAAATAAAAAAGAACAGAACATATTTAAAATATTTAGTTTTACTTAGGTGTGTGTTTTTTTTTTTTTTTTTTTACAGTTTAAGACTTTTTTTTTCTCTGTTCCACAAATAAAAGGACATAAGTACTGTACAGTAATCTATTTCCATTATACAGTATCGTGATTGGTATAGTTGCCGTTACAGTGTTTTAATCTCAGAGTTCTATACAGATTGGGTTTTAAGGGAAATATATTAAACTGTAGACTTTGACAAAATTACATAGAGAAATTACATACAGCTTTTGAGTTAACACAAACTGTATGTCCAGGTAAACGTTTCACTGCATTTTATCAGATGTACAACACTGAAACGTTTCAAAATTGGATTGTATTACAATACTTCAAGACGTTCTTAACTGTGAGCGTTACACTGACTGTGTCCTTCATATTGGATGAGTGCTCAGGCGGTTGGGAGCCACACACTCTTCCACTGAACTGCACTTCTCCACTTGTGTTCCAGGAAAGGCAGGTCACACCGGGACCATTCTACACCTTCGTCATCGTCCTTCTGAGAAAGCAGAGTCTTTATGGAGTTGGTGCAGGTGTTCTGGAGGTACTGGCAGCCCTACAGCACAAAGAACCAGCTTACTATTGATACATATTATTAAGCATGGTTTTGGGAAATGAATGAAATAAACAAAACATAGAAGAAGAATGTTTCAGGCCGACCTCAGCAGAGCCCCAGTACCAGATGCCCTTGATGACACTGTGGTTGGCCAAAGCCACAGTCAGCTGGTCCTAATTGCCAGAGATATTGCTGACCAGGGGTCTCATTTATAAAACTTAATGTGGAATTCTTACTGAAAAAGTACATAAGGACTAAAGACAAACTTACAAAAACACCCTCTAACATGCTCATGTCTCTGCCTCTCTGGGCTCTTGTCGCTTTTCTCCTCGACTCTGACAGGCCCATCGTCGCACAAAGTTCAGACTTTTTGGACAGAACCGCTCATTTCCTTGTCAAGTTTTCTTTTAACAGATCACAAACGTAACATTGAAAATCACGTACGCAACATTTTTGTACGTACGCAAGCTTCATACATAAGACCCCAGGCCTGGAGGAAAATTAGAGAACTGCAGCACCAACAGAGGACAGAAGGAGAAGTAATGGATTTTGATTATAGTCGTTTACCATAATATGGAATTTTTGTAAAAGTTCAAGCCATGAACACCTCTTTATGTTAGAGCTTAAAGCTAAGTGCAGAGTGTCTGATTGTAAAAATCAGACATATTTTAATCTGCAATACCATTGTAAAAGTTGTGGATAAATGGTAGTCTAGTTGTAAGCAGAAACTCGTGGTTGTTCCTGAATGAGTGTGAGTGTTGTTAAGGGATACTTCTGACTGGGCACCATGACGACAGCGTTGCCCGTGGTGATGGCAGCCCCCAGGAGGGTCACAGTGGCTTTTGTCAGTGAAGAAGATCCCAATGACCATCGAGCACGGGCTGATGGGGTGAAGTGAGCCGTTTGATATACTGCTCCCACAGCTTGGAACTCTCTTCAGTCTGAACTGAGATTGAGAGCTGGTTTCACTGAGGGTTTTCACTGCATGAAAAAAAAAGAGCAAGAATCCTACGACAATTGTCTGTGCTGTTAAATGTAGTTTCTTAACTGTGTGTGTGTTTTTTTAGTTTTTTTAATGTGTAATGTTTTTCAATTGTCTGCTGCAAGCTTTCCTCTTTGGCCCAGGTCAGCCTTGAAAAAGAGGTTTCGATCTCATTGGGTTTTACCTGATCAAATGAAAATAAATGAATAAATGTGGCACAGGTCGGATGAGAGGACAATATTAATTAGCCACAGACAGATTTAACTCACCAAAAACAAAACGCAGAGAGAAGTTATAATCATATGGTTTTTGGTAGTGGGACTTGCTTTAATGCTTTAATGCTCTAGTGACAATTTTGAAGAATATGGGCCTATAAAATAAAAAACTAATGCACTAAAGACAGAACTTCAGAGTTCCACCATGCATTCTGACACAGTAAACCGTCATGTTGTAAATTATAATCTGTGTTTAAATCACACGGATCAGTATTTGCAGTAAACTGTCGCCACCATGTGGTGTAGTAGAGCATTTGTGTGCCATAAGCGTTAATAAAAGCAGAGAAATGGTCATGTTTTGGGTTCAAGTGTGAGACTTAGGTGCTTTCACACTTGTCGTTACTTGGTCCAGAAATTAGGCCATTTTATTAATGATGTGGATTTGGTTTTGTCTCGTTCTTGTCCTGGTTTAATCCCAGTTTTGATTAGGTGAATATGCAAACGTGCACACCCTTAATACGTTTAGGACACAGAATGATATACTGGGACATGGTGGACAATATTTAACAGGGCTAGTTATTTAGTTCAATATAGTTAAATGTTTATAGCCTGGTAGTAATATTGTTTATAACCCAGTAAACTGTGCAGCCTTTGCACATGAAACTAAATGCAGGTAAAATCCATAAACACTGTGCAGACAGGATTAATCCAGCTCAAAGGTTTATTCAAGATAATTGGACAAAGTTGTTACAGATGAATAACATTCATCTTTATGTCAGATTGAAAACCACAACGAAACCAACCATTTTGAGGATAGGGTCAACAGGAGTGGAAAGTGTACAGTTAGGCTGTTGACATGGCAGGCTGTGACGTTCGCCTGTGGGTTTAGCTCTTGCCACCGCCCAGAGTGTGCTTGTCAAACAGGTATTCAGCCATCTTGTTGTTCTGGGAATCCATGCGGCGCAGGTTGGAGATGAAGTCACCCAGCTTCTTGATGCTCTCCACCTGCTCATTCAGATAGTGGGTCTCCAAGAAGTCGCACAGCTAAGGAGAGAATAGAATAAAATGTGAATATTAAATATAAAAACAAAGTTCTAAAAGTATAGTAAAGTGGTCTTAACTTACATGAGGGTCAACGTGGTCAGATGACACTTTGTGAAGGTCAAGCAAGGCCTCGTTCACCTTCTTCTCCAGTTGCAAAGCGCACTGCATGGCCTCAAGGCCACTGTCCCATTCATCACGCTCCGGTTTCTGCAAAGACAATTATCATTGAGGGTTAGAAGACACAAAACAAGACCTGCACATCAGTTGTACGAGTTGATGACACTTTGTACTAGTACTAGTAATGGATAGGCTGATAATTGAACTCACCTTAATGTCCTGGAGAAAGATGCGTCCACCCCTCTTGTTCTGGAAGGACAGCAGCTTGTCTGCGTGCTCCCTCTCCTCATGGGACGACTCTTTGAAGAAGTGAGCAAAACCAGGCAGGGCCACATCATCACGGTCAAAGTAGAACGCCTGCAGAGATGAGCACAAAAACAACAATCATTAGTACATAGTGTATTATTAGATCAGCCTGGTGACAAATAGTAGTTATGAAGCCAAGCAGTGGTCAACAATTATCATGGTGTAGAGTCAGTCTAGTGCAGACCATCAGAGGAGAGACCGTCTGAACATGACGCAGCACTTTTAGGAGGCGAAAACAAGTGAACCTAATGGTTTGACGTGAACCTCTTGAACTAGAATTCACATATGTGCATCAACTGTGTCACATTGGATTGATGATTTGCCATCCCACTTCTCACCTGATCATTATAAAATAAACCACTTAAACCAATCCTGTTCCATTGAGTCCACACTTACCATCGAGGTGTAGGTGTAGGAGGCGAACACATCTCCAAGTTGACCATCCTGTTGATGGCGGCTTCGCAGTCGCGGTGGTAGTTCTGACGCACTTGAGACTCCATTGCAGCTGGCGTTTTCTTTGTGTTTTTATTATCAAAAGTACAAAAATATAGCTCTGCGCTGACGGTATTCAGTAGTGTTCAAGTAAAAAGGATTCCTTGTGTTCAAAATGAAGAACAGACGACTGAAAAAGCAGGAACGAAGCAAGAAATTCCGTTCAAACACTGTTGAAGCAAGAACTCCTTAGATTTCTTCCCGGTCTGAAGTGGAGAGCGTCTCACTGCCTGTATTTATACTGCTCTGACCTCGTGACCACAGCCACTCAACCAATCAGGAAGCACTTTAAATATTTAATTCAGTAAGTCGAATATATTGTGTGACTGACAAAGAGTAACGGTGACAAAGCACATCTTATATGCAAAAGAATAAATTAATAGGAAAATAAATACAATTCTTGATTGTTTAGAGAGTATGAGCTGTTTAATCAGTCAGTAATAAACGCATAGAACCCCATTGTCATTGCAGGTGGTTAAAGAAAAAAAACAACAACTCATGCTTAGCTTAGCATGTTCTTTATTTCTTTAACCCGCAGCTCTCAGGTTTCAGTCATAAAATCTGATATTTATAATTTAAGTAATGGTATGAGTCTGGTTGTGTCTGCTGCAGGGTCAGGCACAGGCAGGAATGTGCTGTGTCACAGTAATGACTCAGCATTCATGTCTTCAGGTTTCTTTGTGGTCAAAAAGGAAGTTGAATCAGATGGATAACCAAAAGGAACCAACTACTAGACTGATGCACCCAAAAGTGACAAAGAGAAATGAACAATATTATTTTAGGCTCTCTATTTATCATATTCGCTTTTATTTGCAGTAGTAGAGTATTTTTTGTTCATGGTTAACATTGAACTTTTATTCTCAGTAAGTCATGTTTTTATTGTTAATAGAGGTGGTTAGTACTGTTACATTTACACATACTTTTTCATTACATTGTGCCTCAGTGTACCACACTTTTTACTGATTCAGTTAAAAGTTAAATGCACTCTTATTTTAGTAATTTTTTTAATTAATCTTTCCACTGTGAGAAAGTCTGTATTTTTATGCTTGTCCTGTTTTTAATTTAACTTTTGTAGCACAAATGCTACATTTTACTGATGACTATCCACTATAACAAGCCAATTACACAATTAAAAGACAAAATAAAAAAGAACAGAACATATTTAAAATATTTAGTTTTACTTAGGTGTTGTTGTTTTTTACAGTTTAAGACACATTTTTTTCTCTAGAATGTTCCACAAAGAAAAGGACATAGGTATTGTACAGTAATCTATTTCCATTATACAGTATCGTGATTGGTATAGTTGCCGTTACAGTGTTTTAATCTCAGAGTTCTATACAGATTGGGTTTTGAGGCATATATATTAAACTGTAGACTGACAAAGGTATAAATGAGAATGACCAAAGGCACATTTATCGTTGTAAAAGAGTAGGTAAACCCCATGGAATGTTACACATGAGTAAGGCTAAAAGGTAGAATAGGAATTCATTTTTCAACTGAAAGCAATCAACATTTTACCATATAAATGATAAAAAGAAACTTCCAAATTGCAAATATCACACCCATTAAGGAGGTATTAAAGACATTCAAAATTATTTCTACATTGAATATGAAATGTCTCATTTACCTTTAAGCTTGACAATAATTGCTGCATAGGGTAAATTTACATTTAATATTACATTTGGACACAGCTTTACATGTGTGGAAAAACACTTTATCTGACTCACAAAACCACTTTAAATGGTTAGACCAGTAGCTTCAGTGTCTTGTTTGAAGAAGCAGACAGGAGAAATTACATACGGCTTTGAGTTAACACAAACTGTATGTCCAGGTAAACGTTTCACTGCATTTTATTAGATGTACAATACTGAAAGCGTTTAAAAAATGTGATTGTTTTACAATACAGTTAAAATTAAACTTAGACATAGAGAAAATTAATAACTGCATAGTCAGTGTAATCCCTCATTCATCGCTTCAAGACGCGTTTCTATGTTCTTAACCGTGGCGTTACACTGACTGTGTCCTTCATACTGGATGAGTGCTCAGGCGGTTGGGAGCCACACACTCTTCCACTGAACTGCACTTCTCCACTTGTGTTCCAGGAAAGGCAGGTCACACCGGGACCATTCTACACCTTCGTCATCGTCCTTCGGAGACAGCAGAGTCTCTTTATGGTGTTGGAGCAGGTGTTCTGGAGGTACTGGCAGCCCTACAGCACAAAGAACCAGCTTAGTAGCACATACTAATAAGCATTGCCCCCGGAAATGAATGAAATGAACAAAACATAGAAGAAGAATGTTTCAGGCCGACCTCAGCAGAGCCCCAGTACCAGATGCCTTTGATGACACTGTGGTTGGCCAAAGCCACAGTCAGCTGATCCTTATTGCCAGAGATAATGCTGACCAGACCTGGAGGTAAATCGGAGCACTGCAGCACCTACAGAGGACGGAGAGGGGAATACAGAGTAAAATTGTGTTTACCATATTGAATTTTTGTAAAGGTTCGTCATTAAAACCCATTTATGTCAGAGCCACAAGATGAGGTAAATGCAGAGTGTCTGAAAATCTGACATATTTGCAATCTGCCCTTAAACAAAGTTGTGGATAAATGGTAGTCTAGCTGTAAACAGTAACTCGTTGTTGTACCTCAATAAGTGTCAGTGTTGGTAAGGGATACTTTTGACTGGGCACCATGACGACAGCGCTGTTGCCGTGGCGATGGCAGCCCCAGGAGGGTCACAGTGGAGAGAAGCGGGCTTTTGTCGGGAGGACGATCCCAATGACTCCCAGAGGATCAGGAAGAGAGAGAGCTGAGCCTGAATGTGGTACAGGCTGGAGGAGAATATTAATTAGCCACAGACTGAGATCAACTCGCAACCAAACATCGCAATGTAGAGAGAAGTTTACATCATTTAGTTGTTAGTAGTTTGAGTATTTCAGAAATTGATGCAACATTTTCATTCTGCTTTGAACATTATTTCTGAAATGTATCCTTCATGATCCTTACCAGAGTTCCACCATGCATTTTGTCACAATAAGCCGCCCAAACATTGAGTCTAGCAATGCTGAGCTCCACCTCGCTGTCTGCGCATTCTGCTGACACACCAGTCTGTGTACTCAAAGACGCATACAAAGTCCTTCTTCTTTGCTTCTAGGCCTTTTGCCAAAGAGTACAGCGACTGGGAGCGTGCAGATAGGCTTTTTTTCATCCAACTGTAACAATATAAATAATAAACATAGTATAAGGTGTGTCTTGTATAATTTAGACAGAACATGCCTGAGAAGATGTATTTATTTCTGTATCATATCTCAACTGTTGAGCCTTGTTTGATTTATGTTTAATCTGTGGTTCTGTAACAATCTCATTTTTTACAGTTTGATATATAATCAATGACACAGCACTTTTGTGTCCTTAAAAGAGATGAGTCGGACTTTGGCTCCTGATAAACTAATTACGGCTGACTGTTTTGTGTAAGGGTGCCCTCATAAACAGTTAAAACAGCTGAACAACCAACTAGAGTTCTCCTACTTATGTGTGCTAAAACCGGCCTATTAATTTGTTTTTTAATAAGGAAATCAAAGTATTTCGTCAATATATTTTACACTAAACAATCAAAATCATAGTTGGCTCAAGCTAGCAGGGATTAGCTGTAACTGACTTTTTGAATTGTTTTCCATATACACATACAAAAAAAGCATCCGTATAATCTAGCCTTTGAAATTCTGTTTTCAGAACTGGGTTTGTATAAACGTGTCATAAGTACCACAGATTTTCCATTGCCCATTTACATTTTGTTTACACTGGGCTGTTTGCACGTTTGCGGTGAGACAAGCTCTTACCCCGGCTGTACTTTGGTCGCTGCTTCCACTGCATTCCGGACATCCTTCCTGCCTCCATCTGGACAGTATGCTAACAGTTTACCGCCATCTGCTGTATGCACAGCAACACTGCCCCCAGATACAGCCTTACAGGCCTTTCCTCCAACAAACTGTTGATAGAACTTCGGAGCGCTGTAGAAGAAAGAAGGAAATGTTATTTAATGAATTGTTAATTGTTACTAATTTGACCCCAAAATGTTCAGTTATGAATAATATTTTAAACTTAACTGGCAGGTTCAGAATCTCTGGAATGATGGTTGTGGGGGCTGCAACTCCAAATTTAGCATACCGTCCAAACAACCAGGTCAGAGGGATCGAGGAAGAGGCGTGTTTGGAAGAGGACAGTCTTAGGAAATGGTACAGACCCTAACAAATGACAAAAAAGAAGATATTGAAAA